>JAQGBA010000069.1:0-77303 GCA_034698125.1 Prionchulus punctatus | reverse complement strand
TTATGGAATGTTTAAAATTATGTAAACACATTGAATTAACTGTTAATAATTGAATATGTATTATTTTACCTAATAAAAATAGATAAATATCTGTAGGTTATAAGTAAAACACAGTAAAATCTATTGTTGTGGCTCCTGTTGTAGTATGAAATTTAAAAGTGGCTCATGCCTAAGAGACACTCCTGTTATAGATCATCGTACTCCAAACATGATCCAACATAATTCACTTTAGTCTGCATCAGCATATAACATCACAGATGAGAACCATGGAACATTTTGGATTATAACGGGTGGTCGGAAAGTTTCCATACAAACTTTACGTTTCAGTGATACTTTAAGTACATGTTTATCAAAAAACTTTCTTGCACTATTGTAAAGTGCTATTTTCGCTCTTTCCATTATTGTATTATTTTTGAAAAAAATAACTTCAAATAAATCGACACGAATTTGTCTTTGTGAACGCATTTATTCTCTCCTTGGACAAATGAAAAAATCGGATGTCGTCAAGCATTTCCTAATCGAAAAAATTCCACGACAAACAATTTATGATATTATAAATCGATGCGAACAGGGTCGTCCAGTCGAGGACATGCCAAGAAATGGTCGCCCATCAAATTTTACTAAAAAGGATCTCCAAAAATTGAAAAAATTGGCCGAAAATAAGATTGGCGTTAGCCAACTGAAATTGGCATCGAAATTTACTGTTTCCAAAACGTGTATCCAAGAAAATTTGAAAAAGATGGGCGTACAATATCGTAAGAGGAAGAAGGCATCAAAATATTTGGACAAGCAACTTGGTTCCAAAACAGTGCCGGAAACTGTGAGAACTGACTGATCGCGAAATGTTCATCATTATGGACGATGAAAAATATTTCAGGATCATTATAGGCCATCATGCTTTAAAACATGATCCAAAATAATTCATCTGACTCTGCATCATCACATAAAATCACACTTGACCACCATTGAACATTTTAGGCTATCATTATTCAACATGAGATTATTGACATTAAGTCAAGTCTTTGACAAGTCTTTGACATTAAGATCTACGAGTATTGATACCATGGAGGACCACCAGAGACCATTATGGACTATCGTGATTCAACATGAGATTATTGATGATCTTCTTTGACCATTAAGATCGAGGAACATTATAGTCCATCATGCTCCAAACATGATGGGACAAGATGCCATCATTCCATAAAAATAGTTTTTTGGGTCATCTATTTTCCTCCATTCGCAATATGTGTCCAAACCACGTCAGTCTGTATTCTGTAGCGAGTAGAACTTTGAACGGCATTATTTCATATCGGGGTATTATATGTTGCTAACACAAAAATCCCATCTATTTTCAATATCCGTCGAATGAAAGACACTTTCGCTGCTAGTTTTTCCTATCGCTTTTCCGCAACCCAAAAATGTTCATTCCGTACAGTAACGAAGGTCTGACTGTTGTTCGATACAGTTTGATTTTTACTCTTTTGGTAATGTTTGAACTTTGCCAAATTTTCTTTCTGCTCTTGAATAGCGCAGTAATTTTGTTATCAGCTGCTTGATTCCTGTTAAATCAAGTTTTGAGGCTTTGTGTTTTCAACAATTTCAATGAGCGCTACGTCGCCCGAAAATCGGGTGAAAATGGAAAGAAGTGGCAGAAAGCTGTTCAGCGTAGAACGTTGAAATAGTAAATGCATTTAAACATACTTAATGTTTTTCTGCCTTTAGCATATGTTACGCTCTTCATCAAACTGAAGTTAAACTCGGTCTTTGTTGACGAAAAGCTCTCTTCCGAACAACACCGCCGTTACCCGTTCCGAAATGCAATACCAATGGCGCTGTTAGTACATTCATTTTAGTTTTTATTACTATTCCTTACATTATGGTGAGTGTTTCTGCGCTTTTCATGTTCATGTTTTATCCTTTTTTGTGGATGATTTCAAAATAACGCAAAATAAATAAAATAAATGCCTTGCATCCTTGTCTACCAATTAATCCTTATCTACCAACTAAGTACTGTTAACGTTGATGTAGCGTCATTTCGTCATGAGGGTAAATTTGCAGTTTTTATGTTTTTCTTCATTATTTAAACCGTTTTTGGATATTCGCCAACGGCACAATACTGTTTTAATAAGTCACTACTACTTATATGGGACAAGGGGGTCGTACTTTATACAAAATCTTCACCCCCACAGCTACCGCTTTGTGGTACCACAACTGGTCAGACTACACACCCGAGAGACAACACCTGCAATTTTTTACAAGTTTAATTTTGTGAATCGAATGGTTTATTCTGTTTGTCATAGGGCTCCCAACAAATTTGCATTATCAAAACTGCAAGTACTTAAATTTAAGGTTCTACAGTGCACGGTTGTAGCCTGTGAGCATCAGCTATTACAGATGGACATGACGACAAGGTTTCCAATTTATTTTTATTACTGTTCATTCAAAATTTCATGTCATATTGTTTTTATTCTTACTTTAAAAGGTCTAATATGCTTATATTATATTATAATTTTATGCTTTTTATATGATGATGAAATTCCAGGTCCATGAACGAAATCACCAAAATAAATTTGATTTTTAGTGGCAGAGCATTGAGACCTCGAGGGTTATCGCAGATAACAGTAATCACCGATTCTGCGAACTCACCTGCATGAAAAACACAATACCCTCTTCCTCCTTGCATTATTCTTTTGTCACGTGTGTAACTAATTCGAAAGCGGACAAAAAAAACGTACAGTGCAATTATGACTGTCGCAATTTGACATTTCAGGTGTTTCTTTCTAAATAGATAAATTCAATGCAGATACAAGTGGGCAAATCCGAAATTTACGAAGCATGTTAGTGCAATGATAACTTTCTTGAGTTTCAAGAAACCTCATCCTCATTAGTGTTAAAGTTAATTTGTATTACGCTTTTCAATTTTCTGAAGATTGTGCTACATCCAAGAAAATATGATATGTCTATTCTTTGGCTGTTAAAATCTACAGTAGTCATTTCTAAACGGGAGTATTTTTAAATTTTATGTTTGACTTTTTTTCTAATAAGTGATCTGTATGGAAATAAAATTTTTGCTTCGTTTATGTCAGGCGCGATAATGAAAATGGTGAAACTGTACCATGTCTTCTGTCGTCCATTCTAGTCACTGTCGTATTCGTGCGTCGATTACGTTTCGACAACTAAAACTGCAAAATCTAGTTAGGTCAGGTAACACCGAAATTTTCACTCTACGATTCCATTAGGAATTCAATTTTTATTGGTAAAACGAGACAACTTTCTTGAAATAAGAAACCGTAGAAAAGAGGACGCGAATTTATGTGTAACCAGTAAACAATGTCAACTAGTCGACATAAATAATTTTCTTTCAAAAGTTACTTTCCAGTCATACTGGATTTTCGTTCTATCGTTTCAGTCGTTCGACACAAGGACAGATAGTTATCGTGTCGCCACAGGTGCACCGAAGCCACGGTCGACTTCGCCTTCGGAGCAAACGCTGTCGCAACCGATAGTTAGAGGGAAAACAGAAAAAAAGTTTCTCTTGGGTCCTACCAAGGAAGAAGAAGCCAACGAGACGCCAATGGCGGATACGAAAAAAAATGAAGCGAAACTTACGAGGGAGAAGACGCCATTATTGGTTCCCTCGGCTGGCGGTACCTCAAAGGGATCCAGTATATTCAAGGTTAAAGGTTCGAAAACTCAAATGGATGAGTTAAAACAAGAAGTTGCCATGGTAAGTGCTATTTCTATGTAATCCCTCTTAATTTTAATTTGCTCGTATTATATTCCTATATAGTTGGGATATGTTACGTGGTAATTATATTCTGACGAGTCTCAAAATTACGTGCCAATTTTTATGAACGTTTTATTTCATCTACACTATGTAATTTACATTGGCTTACAGCTTACGTTTGTAATAGCAAAAATTAAACAACTAAGTTGATTCGTGCTCCACCCGTTTCTTAACAACAAGTTTTGTAGAACGTTTAGTTAAACATTGAATACAACTAGCTCTGTTTTCATTTCATCTGTGTTCTCTCTGAAAACACTTATTGAAATCTTCAATTTTTAGTTAAGTGTGAACAAACATTGTTACTCTTTGTCTTACCACGACAGATTTGACACTTGGAAATTTTTTGCTGTTAGATAAATAGAGGCAATTTTTTTTCATGATTTTACTTTGTCTCAGGTGTAAGCTTAATAACTATATAAACCTAAACAAGGTCGACAAATAAAGATAAAATATCGATAACTGTACAGTATTTCTCTTTGTAAAGCCTACTTTTGGCTGTGTACTTGTTAGCTTTCCGAAAAATTTTTCAGCAGACGGATGATCATTTGTTTCGAAACTTTTCCTTTTAGGAAGAACACATTATGCCGATCGATGAACTTTATCGAAGATTAGGAAGTCATCCAGAGAATGTATCAAGTTTGATATGCTCCTCGTATAACATTGTACAAATCTTTTTTCCGCCTATTTACAGGGTTTAACCGATAGTCACGCCAAAGATTTGTTGCTGAAATATGGCCCAAACTCTTTAACACCACCACCCAAGACTCCAGAGTGGGTAAAATTCGCGAAAAATTTATTCGGCGGTTTCGCCATGTTGTTGTGGATTGGTGCATTCTTGTGCTTTTTCGCTTATGGCGTCGACGTTGCGACAAACGAAGAACCAGTCAATGACAATGTACGTAGTTCTAAAACAGTTGAAACTTGAAAAATAAAGCTTCCCAATAGCCATTTTATCCATGTTGCCCTTTCAAAAATTGACTAACAGATTTGACGTAAGATAATTTCAAGTTTTAAGTGATAATGCAATTTCAATGATGCCGCTGCTATCAATAGGTGCAACCCCTATTTCCATTCTGGACTAAACCAGTCCCTAATAACGTCAGTGATCACAAATTTTTGTTTGATCGATGTTGACATGATAAAAGCTTTGGTAGTAAAGTACTGACAACTATCCCCTTATTAACTGCACCATACTATCGAAATCAACGACAAAGTGATTTCCTAGCATAAAAAAATTTTGTTTCAACTACAACTACAACTAAAAATGTTTTTCTAATTTTTCAAATCGAGCTGATTTTGTCGTGAATTCTCAGACCATTTTGGGAATATAGGGTGCAGTGTAAGCTGATACATTTCATGCTCGTGTTATGGATAAATCGAGTTTGATGCAACCGCGTTATCGTAACCATTTCGAAGAGCGTTTTTTCAGTTTTTTTTATTATAACCAGTCGTCAGAGTTTTTCAAGCTTGCCATCGAACGCATTTCTTAAAATTGAAATACATATTTTTCGAACAACCAGCTTACTATTTACTGTACATCTGTGGCTTTACTCTCGTTACAGCTTTACTTGGGAATCGTTTTGGCAGCTGTGGTTATTATAACTGGCTGTTTCCAGTACTATCAAGAGGCGAAAAGTTCTCGAATCATGGATTCCTTCAAAGATATGGTCCCTCACGTAAGATTATAACAATTATCGAAAACTGGCTTTCAATGAAACCTTGCTTTTGGAAAAAATTACAGTATCATCTGTCTGTAGTATGCTAGCGCAATCCGTGATGGTGCGAAACGTGTCATTCGAACGGAAGATCTTGTTCCTGGTGATATTGTCGAAGTGAAAGGTGGCGATAGAGTCCCCGCAGACATAAGAATTATACAAGCTTCGGGATTCAAAGTACTAGACTTAGAATAAAGAAAACGTTAAATCTTTCGCGTACCATCGTACGTTTAAAGGTGGACAACTCTTCTTTGACTGGTGAATCGGAACCGCAAAGTCGATCTCCCGAATGCACGAGCGATAATCCGCTGGAAACGCGAAATATCGCCTTTTTTTCCACCAACGCTGTTGAAGGTAAAAGTTCTCCGTTGATAAACATCAACTGACGCTTGTATTTGCTTCTTAATTTCAGGTAGTACGAAAGGTATCGTGATCTACACGGGAGATCGAACTGTTATGGGACGAATTGCGCATTTGGCGTCGGGACTAGAAACTGGGGAAACTCCGATCGCGCGAGAAATAGCCCACTTTATTCATATAATCACCGGTGTCGCCGTATTTTTGGGTGTTTCTTTTTTCATCATTTCGTTGGCAATGGGGTATAATTGGTTAACTGCGTGCATTTTTCTAATCGGCATTATCGTAGCGAACGTTCCGGAAGGGCTTTTGGCAACTGTTACTGTAAACAATACATTTAGAGCGTACTAAGTTTCTGAAAGTAACGCTACTCGTTATTATAGGTTTGCTTAACCTTGACCGCGAAGAGAATGGCCAGCAAAAACTGTTTAGTTAAGCACTTAGAAGCTGTGGAAACTTTAGGCTCAACAAGCACAATTTGTTCGGATAAAACTGGAACATTAACCCAAAATCGGATGACGGTAGCCCATCTTTGGTACGACGATCAAATCGTCGAAGCGGATACATCCGAGGATCAAAGGGGAGGGAGATACGACGTTGGAAACCGTTCCTTCATGGCGTTGGCGCGTATAGCTGCTCTCTGCAATCGTGCCGAATTCAAACTCGGACAGGTTCGTCTTCCTTTTTCGATCAATTACGCTGGGGAACTTTGCACAACCTTGCTTAACTTTGCTAAAATAAATTCAACTCGCGCAGCATCGAATTCCGTTTTAGGATAGCCTGCCCGTGTTAAAAAGAGATTGTACTGGTGACGCCAGCGAGTCGGCTTTAGTTAAATTTGTCGAACTGGCGGTTGGCGATGTCAGTGGTTGGCGAGTTCGCAATAAAAAGGTTGTGGAAATTCCGTTCAATTCCACGAATAAATATCAAGTAAGTCTCTAATGGGATTAGAGATCATTCGCAACGAATTCATCGGGTTAATCTTAGGTTTCTGTTCACGAAAACGAAAAGTATGGTCTCGATTCTAAAAACCCTTACGTGCTCGTAATGAAAGGAGCACCAGAACGAGTATTCGAAAGGTGTTCGACTATAGCTGTCGAAAGCAAAGAATTCACCCTGACGGACGAGCATAAAACTTCTTTCGAAAGGGCCTACTTGGACCTGGGCGGCCTGGGTGAACGAGTGTTAGGTAATGAAAGCGCGCGGTTGATAAAAACTTTGATCTTACAAATTTCGTTAGAGTAATACGAGCTACTTTTTATCGTATCCATCGACATTTGGTGAATGGCTCGATTATCATTACCAAATCATATAATAAACGTTGTTTTCCGCCTCCATCAGGGCTAAAACAACGATTCTTTCGTAAAGTCGTATCTTACGGATTCGTAACTTTTAGGCTTCTGCGACTACGAATTACCCGCCGAAAAGTTTCCCAAAAATTTTCAGTTTGTCGCCGAGGATACCGTTAACTTTCCGTTAGAAGGTTTCCGTTTCGTCGGACTGATATCTATGATTGATCCGCCGAGAGCAGCCGTCCCCGATGCCGTCACAAAGTGCAGATCCGCCGGCATTAAAGTTAGTAACGACTCTTTCGAACTCGTCGCTGAATACTCTCGTCATTGGCGACTTATTTCGAAGGTTATTATGATTACGGGAGATCATCCGATAACAGCCAAGGCCATTGCGAAAAGCGTTGGAATTATCAGCGAAGGGTGCGATACTGTCGAAGACATTGCGGCGCGCGAAAACATACCAGTCGAACTCGTTGATCCGAGGTACGGTAACAATCGTTCCCCGTTGATAAAGTCGGAACTTTTAATTTCTAATTTTTAATTTGCATACAGGAAAGCTACCGCCTGCGTGATTCACGGCTCGCAACTTCGAGACATGACCGAAGATCAATTGGATATAATTTTATCAACTCACGATGAATACGTATTCGCTCGTACATCACCGCAACAGAAACTCATGATTGTGGAAGGTTTTCAGCGGCAAGGCTGCATCGTAGCAGTAACTGGAGATGGTGTAAACGATTCTCCCGCTCTAAAGAAAGCCGACATTGGTAACTACCGCCTTTATTAAAATCACTTCGAGAATTTGCGCTGCGTTATTTATGATTTGCGAAACATCGTCTTCGCGAAACGTGTCAGGAATTTTGTTCAGGAGTCGCCATGGGAATCGCCGGCAGCGACGTGAGTAAACAAGCTGCAGACATGATACTATTGGACGACAACTTCGCGTCGATTGTTACCGGAGTAGAAGAAGGTGAGTATGTTGGCGAAGAAAATGGTCAGGTCGTTTCGGATATTGACTCGATTCCATCACTTTTGAGGTCGACTGATTTTTGATAATTTAAAAAAATCGATTGCTTACACATTGACGAGCAACATTCCCGAAATTAGCCCCTTCTTAATGTTCATTTTACTCGGCATCCCGCTACCCCTCGGAACCGTTACAATTTTATGCATCGACTTGGGAACTGACTTGGTGAGTGTAACGAGTCGCGAATGAAACGAAAGCGCCATTTAACGCTGATTATCGATTTTTAGTGGCCCGCTATATCGTTAGCCTACGAGGAGGCCGAAGGGGATATCATGAAACGACCGCCGCGTGATCCTAAAAGAGATAAGCTCGTCAACGAACGGTGAGAAACAATTTTTGAAACCTAAATAGGTAGCGTCATGTCGATTTATGCTGCGCGTGTTTAGATTAATATCCTTTTCGTACGGTATGATCGGAATGATTCAGGCTTCCGCTGGATTTTTCACCTATTTTTTCATCTTGGCTGAGAACGGCTTTTGGCCGAGGATTTTATTCGGCATTCGCGATGAATGGGATACTCGCGCTGTTAATGATCTGCACGATAGTTACGGCCAGCAATGGGTAACTCGCTTTATTCCTTACCGGGCGCGTTTAATAAATATTTATGAGTTTCAGACTTACTCTAATCGTAAGGTATTAGAATACACGTGCCACACTGCGTTCTTTTGCTCCATCGTAATTGTGCAGTGGGCGGATGTCATCATTTCTAAAACCAGAAAAAACTCACTCGTGCAGCAAGGAATGGGGTAACTCAGTGTCTCTTTTTTTCTTACAAATTTCTTTCTCCGAGTCATTATTTTTGAATAGGAATTGGACGCTAAACTTCGGCTTGGTTTTCGAAACGTGTTTATGTCTGGTTATGGCTTACTGTCCCGGGCTCGATCATGGTTTACGCATGTACGGATTGCGGTAAGCTTATTTTGTGAAACGATATTCGCGCGGCTGCAAATTTTACTTTTTAGGTTCTGGTGGTGGTTTCCAGCGCTTCCGTTTGCGATTTTAATTTTTGTTTTTGACGAATGCAGAAGAACAATTTTGCGCAGATACCCGAATGGTTGGATGGAACAAGAGACATACTATTAATTTGAAATTTTAATTTTAATTAAAATTAGATTTAGAACGGTAGAGAGAGAGTGGCATTTTTCGTAGGATTTTGATAATTAACTACGTTTGCAAAAAGTATATTGTCGCTTCGCTACACAGAATGAAATCAGTTTCATTCACAGTTGCCACTTGGTAAAATTTTAAATTAAACTTGAATCAATATTCTGAATTAAAAAATATACAGATTGCAAATACTTGGTCGCCGCAATGTTACCGCTGCGCCGAACAGCAAAGAGTCGGACCTCAGTGCAACGTTATCCTAACTTTTACATAAGCAATCTGAAAATACTTACTCTTAGCATACTAATGACTGAACTTATTACGAACAATTACGAACTACTGCCGATACATTTTTTCAATGTACCTAATTATACAATTCCAGTAGCGTCTATTTAAACGGAGCTTTGTTCTCAATGAATGCATAATAATTTTAAAAATGGTAACACGGAATTATAGGTTGCTGCATTTACTACGCAATTATGCTAAGGAAGTATCTATATTAAAATTTTCGACGCTACTGTCTCAAGCCGATACACATATCTATTTTTCTTCAGTGTTCACAGTTTTTGTTATTATGAACAGAAGTTGTTTCATTTTAAAATAGGAATTACTCTACAGTTTGTTCGTTTTTTGCATTTTCGTTACGGTGAAATGTCGGGGTTAAAACTTCGCCACAAATAAATATTCGTCGTATGTACTGCAATTTATTCGTGACAGCCCTTAGTTACAAAAATAGTACGAAGAAAGCCGAAGGCTGAGCCAAGAACGGCGAGAGTCGATAAGCCTCGAAAAGTGTGAAATACATTGAAAGTATTTTGTAACAAGAAATACATACGATGAACAAAGTGTTTCAAACTGTTCAAATTATAGCCAAGCCGAGAAACAATGAAAAGTTTTGCATTGCTTTTTAATTTGCAGAATAAACGATGTATTCTTTGTAGAACAAACGTGTTAAGAAATTACGAATAAACAAAACTCCTCCGGCCGGATACATCGTCCCACATGAACTGATGATAAACTTGCGGAGGAGATTATTTTCTGTAAAACTGGGTAAAATATATCGTCGATCTTACGGTAACCGTATGCAGGCCCGGTAGTCGTCGGACCAGTTTCGTTTTGCTCGCTGTTGTCCAAGTGGGTTTTCATGATTCTACTCTTCGATCACGCTTCGAAAGACATTTTTACCAGCGACAAACTTTCGTACAGTACGTTGAGTTTTAACCTTCTTCGTTATTACTAACAATGGGCTGTGCTTTTTGTTTAATTTTGTTTTCGACAGTACTCTCGTCGACTTTCGCAGTTTTCGATCCGTGCATAGGTAAGGATCGAAAGATAATACGCCGTCGTATGAAAATTTTTACGCAGCGTTTTTTCCAGGAAAAGCCCTATATGGCACCGTTTGCGACAGAGATAGCGATTGCACCGGATTTGGTGTCACGTGCAATTCGGGGAAATGCGTCTGCCACGGACATTACGCCGAAAAGCTCGACAAAGACTCCAACACCAAATATTGCGTCAAACGTACGATTTGATTCGAGCTAAGTATCTATTAAGACAAATATTTACGACTAGGAATGCTTTTAGTACCAGACACCATCGGTAACCCTTGTCTCGACGGAGCTTGTCAATTTCCAATGTTTTGCGACGGTGGAAAATGCCAATGCATAAGAGCCACTAAGGATGGAAACCGATGCTATCCAAGTAAGAGCACCATATTTGGAGAGCGTAACGCACGTTTAGAGATTGCACCTCGATAATGCAAACGCAAACGTCGTCGACAGTGTGATTTTGCCCGTTAATCGTTTTCATTTCATCGATTACAGACCAAAACATTGGTGACGCCTGCGCAAAAAACGACGATTGTCAAATACCTTTTACCGGTTGCGTAAGCGGAAAGTGTAGCTGCATCGCGGGCACGACGCAAAGCGGTGCCACCTGCTCAGCGAGTAATTTATTTTGTATAAAGCGCAATAGCGCTTCGATTATAATATCGCTTCATTTGGTACATAGCAACCAACTGTCCAACGGGTGGTCAGCCGAAAGGAGCGTGCGTCAGAACGACTGAAAACGTAGCGTTCCTGCATAATTATCCGAATTCCGGCGGGAAGGTCGACAACTGTCCTGTCAACTTTTTCTGTTACACATCCGACGTATCTAACTACGGGGTGTGCTGCCCTCAAGTATGTCCTTTGGGTAGCGCGCCCGAAACGACGCTAACTTGCGATCCGACCGCCACAGTCAAACGTTGTCCGGAAAGTACACATTACTGCCATCGCGCAGCGGGTATTATAAATTAATGTTATCCGCATTGTCGCGAGCTAATTCCTAGTTGCGCTTAAGGGCAAAGTTACTCGAATACGATCTGTTGCCGCCGACCGTGCAGAGAACCTACTCCGGTCTACGTGAAAGGTCAATGTTACCCGCGAGCTTACTTGGGTTCTCCGTGTCAAGTTAACGAGCAATGCGATGGAGGGTACGGAATGCAATGTTCCGGCGGTAATTGCAACTGCGCCGCCGGATTTAAAGCGTATTCAGACAGTTTCACCACCGGAGATAATCCCGCCCAAACGTGCGTCAGAGATTGCTCGTCGAATATCGCGAGAGGCGGCGAATGTTTCAAGGCTTCCAGCCTATTACAGTCTTGTACAGTAAACGAACAATGTCCTCAAGGCGCCGCTTGCTTCCGCGGTATGTGCTTTTGCGACTGCAGAAAAGGCTTCGTAAAGCAAAGTTCGGGTTGCGCCAAGCCGCCTCCCGATACTTCGAAAGGAAGTAAGATTTTCCGAGCGAGTAGCCGAATAAACAAACTGACTCTCCTTCTATTCAGCTAACACCGGAGGCGCTAATACCGGTACAAACACGGGCGGCAGCAACACCGGTACGACGAGCGGAGGTAGTAGCATTATCGACATATTCAAGAATATTTTACAGCCGTCTAAACCAGGATAATAATAATCAAATGATGAAAAACTATAAATCGTTCATATTTAATCCAATAAAAAAATTGTATTTCATTGTTAGCTGCGGGATAAATATATAAATTTAGCCAAATTACAACTATTCGAGTAACTTTTTTTTTAATTTTTGGCCTTCACCGGTTACCCGGATCCGATTTTGCCTGTAGCCGGCTAAGCATCCTTAGGTAAATACGTACCGGAAGCTGGCCGGGACATCCGGTACGCTGCGGAGTCTAATAATACTCGGTGCCCCCCTCCGACCACTGAGACACCGAGATCCTGCCTTCTTCCTCGATTTTACCCGGGAATCTGCAGGATTCCCGATCGTCATCCCAGGCTTAGCTACCCGAGAGGTACTTAAATTTCCCATACTTTTAATCCTGGAGAGCTGAATTCCGATGTCCAGGGGAACGACGGTTCCGAGGAATCACCCTGGCCCGGACCCGGCTACAACGCCGTCGGGGGCACCCATTTTTTTACCTGTATCGGAGCAGCCTCGGGCAGGAGGTCTTGGAGCGTGGAGGTCTTAACGAGCATGCTCAAGCCCGAACTTGAAATTCCGCCGACGGGAGGAATCGGACCCAGGCCACTATAACGCGGACCGAAAGAGGGCGACACCTCGAACCATCGGGCCACCCTACCCCTTATTCGAGTGACTTTGGTTGGTATTGACGCTAAACATGAAAAGTTTCCAACTGGTTTTTAATATTATAATTTTCATTATTACACTGGGTACAACATCATTCCTCTAAGTGCCAAGATTGAAAACATTTGTCCGACACACTTTTCAATGGAACATTTTATAAGACCATAAATGACCAGATAGGAGGAAACGGCTCGAAAGATTTTACGTTTGTACTTCAATGTTACTGTATTTAAGCAGCCATACTATTATTTTACAATTGCAGCTTTTTACTTACAATTTTTACAATTGTAAAAAATACTGTACCCCTTGGGTGTGACACGCGCAACGTTCTGTTACATAACGTGAATTCGTGTATTGGGCCGAAACAAAACGAGCACGAAGACTACAATGTCGTAATAGCAAGGTAAATGGCACCAAAAAAAGATACAATATATTCTTCAAATCATTGTACAGAAATAAATTCTTATAAAACTGATCAAACTGGAACTTGCGTATGGGATGCAGTTTGTTCCCAGAGTTGCGTCGTCGATCGAGGTGCCGACGCGATGGATTGACCGAGCACGTTCGGCGCGTTAGTGGCATAACTGCCTCGCGCGGCCGGGATAATTTTGTTCTTTTTCATATAAGACAAAAATTGATCCGGGATTTCCGCTAACACTTCTTGAGCTAAACGAGCTTGAGCAATCTGCAAATCCGCTGGATTATCAGTCCTAATGAAATCCCGAAATGGCACAAACTGAAACGAGTATCACTTTATATAAAGAACGTATAGAGGACGCGCGCGTGCGTAATAGTTTACTTGCACAATATCTCTTTCGGCGAAGCGTCCGTTCGACGATAACCTAACTTCGTCCCCGTCCAGTTCTTTCATTGCGGAAAAGTCGGCGGCGCCAACTCCGACGATGATAATGGACAAGGGGAGCGAAGAAGCCGACACGATGGCGTCTTTCGTTTGAGGCATGTCGGTGATAATTCCGTCGGTAATTATCAACAAAATGAAATACTCAGATCCGTCCCGTTTAGCCGCGGCGAATCGCGCTACGTGAGTTATACAAGGAGCAAAATTCGTAGGACCGTACAATTGGACGTTCAGCAAACAATTTTGATAAGCGGTAATGACGCCGGGAATACCTTGGCAGAAAGGATTATTCGGCTGACCATTCTATATTCGAAGATAAAAAATTTGCTAAGACTATCCGTATCAAACGTTACTGTCCTAAACTTACGACGAAAAATTCGTGCGATACGCGACCATCGGGAGGTAACCTAGCTCCGAATCCCAATACTGGAAACAACTTGTCGCTGTCGTAATCTTGAATGATTTCCCCGACCGCGGTCAACGCTCGATGGTACTGATTCGGAAAATGAGGATGGATGTAGTGCAAAGAACTAGGCTGAGTAGGAGCTCCGTTCGACGCCGTGAAATCGATAGCTATCGTGCAATTAAGCTGCGTTCTATAAAATAAAGTATTGAATGAAAAATATTGGCCGCCAAAACATTTGTCAATTCCAGCCTTTGCGAGGTATAAACGAAAAAAGCTTCAAAAAACGTTGTTGTATACGCTGGAAGATAGTTTTCGTCATTGCGGTGAAAGAAAAATCAACTAAGAACGAAGCAAAATTGAAGAAAACAAAATATCGTTCGCCATAGTCGCGCGAACTGCGAGGAAAAAATTATAAATACGTAAAAGCTTATATGTAGCTATATTGATTTCAATGCAAAACCTAAATACCCGGTTGAAACGTAATCAACAAACGAATGTAATTTGACAATTTGAATGGCCACCAAAGTCACGCGTCCTGAATTAGCGTAGTTTTTTTTCTTGGATTTTATATTCAAATTAATCAGCTGGACAAGTTCAAATAAATTTAAAATAAAATAAACAAAATATAGAGAAAGAGTGCAACGCTTAAAATTAAATGAACAACTGATTACGAATAAACGCTAATGCGACTATGTATGCTTTTATCTCGAAACAATATTTGCACCTACCCAGACTGAATATGATCGATGAATGTATAAACTTGTTGGATCGTTGTTGATTTCAAGATAATGTGGCCGCTTAGCTTCTTCTTTTTGCTTTTCTCCAAAGTGTGCAGCTTAAATACACCGTAAGATGCCTCAGAAAAAAATTAGAGAACGCTCAATCGAAGAAAACCAATAAGAAGTTGGCAAACTACAATTCTGTTCCAGTTAAATCAATTGTTCAGTTGTATTTTTAAACGTTGCATGATTTAAAATATATTATCAGTAAATGTTTACTTCGTAAGTCGCAGGTTGACCATTTTGCACTTTCGCCATCTCTTGCATATTTGTCGTAAATTCGCCAATCAAATCTTCCTTTCCAGATTTGTTCCAGTCGAAACACCTCACCAAAATCGACCTATACGAAAACATACGAAAACACATTATTACGATTCGATTGGGCGATAGATAACGTTGCTGCTATGTAACTCGCTAATACTTAATCGTTTCAAAATGGATTTTCCATGAATACTTTCTACTCATCGTCGAAAATTGTGAACAGTCGAATCTCGTCAAAACCCCCCCTCAGTTAAAGTCCCATTATGCTTAAAATCCACCATTTTGTACGGTCCCGACAAAACGGCGTACGTTTCCTGCGTTGAGTGTTAAAGTCCCTCCAGTTAACGTTAACGTCATAAGGCCGCGTCTGATTTATTTTTACCATTAAAACATATGCATTCACTCTTTGCTAACGTCCCTGCTGTTACGGAGATTGCAAAACTGAATTTTTTAATCCGGTTTTATTCAAAAATAAATGTTAAACTGAAGAGTATTTTTGGGTGCAATTGCTGCAAAATTCAAAATATACGCATTAATAGACGAAAACTTGTTGAATGCGCCATTCTTCTACACAATTGGAAGTTTGAAAAATGTCATCACAAAAATTTTAACTCCGTTTAAAAATTCCCACTCCGGTAAATGTCCCCTTTTTCCTTTGGTCCCGAACTTTCAACGAGATTCGATTGCTGTTGTTTTATAGGTAGCAAAATTTTACCTATTATAATCGCCACCGCAAAATGTTCGCGCAGGAATGGTAAATTCTTTCCAAACAGGATTAAGAGTATTTTTTATATATTCGGTTCTATGCACGACAGTAAAAGTTCCATCTTCGTTAGCTCGATAAAACGTCAAGAAAGGATCCGATTTCCCGAACCAGTCTTTTTTGTCCAGTTGCTTTCCTTCGAAACGTAAAGTTAATTCTTCCTTACAACCGCTAATTTCTTCGGACCCGATTACTAGAGAATACAGAAAATAACTGTCGACGAATCCAAGTGTCTTAATGGAAACGGGCGTACTGATAATTTTTCCCGAGTTTTGTTTCGGTCCTCCGAGTAACGGTCTCTCGAGTTTACCTCTAGAAACAATTTCGCCCAGGGTGCATTCTAAACTACCCAAGAAGTCGTGCTGTTTCAAATCGCGGCTTTCGGTGTCGATGTCGTAGCTGAAAAACAGTTGGGTAGCAGGATAACAATTTTATATCTTACACAGCCACCTCGTACACTTCGAATTTTAATTGTTGACGTTCTTCGAAAAAGTAATTCATTAAAAACTTTTTCGCCCATTCTGGATTCAAATTGTTCCAAATCGTTTCCGTTCTCCCAAATTCAATCCAGTTATCTCTTCCGAATTCTTTTACGAACAAAACGCACACTACAATTAAACAGCTACAATTAAACAGCTACGCGACACGCGCCCAAGCACATACAATAGGCTTAATTTTTCGCATTGCGTACAACTAATAATTACATAAGTAGTGATTATTTTTCGACTTACTGGGATCCGATTTCGAAAATACATCCATATTTACCAGATTGCTAAACAAAATGCGATAATTTCTATTCGTGCGATAGAGTACGATTTGATACACGACGGGTCTATTATTTCTTAATAATTTATTTATCGGCTTACCTGCAAGCAACAGAAATTTCAACAGTTGAACAAGTATTAGCGGCGCTACCGGGTCGGAAATGTTCCATAATTAGTCTTTTTCGTTTTGTTTATAAAATCAAAGGAATAAAATGAAATAAAAGCCTGCGAGTCCAAAAGTTTCTTAAATTCTGAAATGAAACCGAGTAATGAGTCACCTTCTCGCTTCTCTCGGTCATTTTTGTGAAATACGTCAACAATGTCACGTGAAGAAGTCGTAAATTCGTTAAACGCGGCGCGAAATTTCTCGCAGCGGGAGTCGCCGTACGAGTTTTGTTGTTGTTGTTTTCTGCAATATGAGACTGTTCAGTGTAGCGAATGGTTCTTCGAAGGGTTTTTTTGTTACTCCGAAGGGAAAATAAAACTTACGTAGGACCGACAAACTACTTTCGACTTCCAAGTTCAATTTCTGAAAATTTAAATATACAATAAGCCGGTGTTCATTCGATTCGAGATTACTCGCGGCGCGTATCATGAGAGTTCCTGCACGGAACTCTCGGTGGGCGATGTTCAAAGTTTCGCTTTCGATGTGTGCGACAGAACAGTTAAGTGAAACGGAAAAAACGCCTGCGTGTTGTTGCATTTTGTTTATTTTAAAATGTAGTTTATACTTATTTTTAGTAAAGAAAGTGATCATATTTGGGAGTGTTAACTAAACCGGCGACCCGAGCGGTCGCGTCAAAAATTTGCTCTCCCTTGTGGACCGACCATCCACATTGTATTATAATGGCCTTCAATTCACTGGATAAACAATTCAAATTTGGAACTTGGAACGTACGATTCGTTGAATGGTGAATAAAAACGATTTTCACACCATGCGAACAAAAAACGTGCGCTAGCCATCGAGAAATCTTTTAACAAAAACATTGGTTACGCTAAACAATTTCGATCCATCCAATTGTAATAATTTACCATTTTGAATTCCGGCTCGTACAGTAGTTGCTCAGTAGTCGTCGCACGTACGATCCTTTCGGGAACCGGAAGAAACAAAACGTGCGTCGAAAATCGCGTTTATGGGTAAAAGTTAGAATCGCGTTGATCAATTTTCTTCTTGCTCTTTCAAAATCACCGCCGCCTCGAAGAGCTTGTTTCAAATCTTCTCGAAAATAATTGTCGTGGAACTATAGTT
This sequence comes from Prionchulus punctatus, assembly GCA_034698125.1. Classification (NCBI taxonomy): domain Eukaryota; kingdom Metazoa; phylum Nematoda; class Enoplea; order Mononchida; family Mononchidae; genus Prionchulus; species Prionchulus punctatus. Next base: position 59,334 of record JAQGBA010000069.1, on the reverse strand, counting down.
ATGGTACTTATCCGTTATATCACCGGCACTATAAGAGGCACTGAAATTATCGGCTCTATACTAGTATAAGGTCATTTTCACATAAGGGATTTTTTCTTTTGTTCTGCTTGGTTCCCCCTTTGGATTTTTTCCCTTATAGGCTTAGGCTTAGGCTTAGACTTAGACTTAGGTTTAGGCATAGGCTTAGGAAGGGGGGACCCTTATGTGAAAATTACCTTATACTAGTATAGGTCAAGGGTCCCCCTTCCTAAGCCTAAGCCTATCTATGCCTAAGGGAAAAAATTTAAAGGGGGGACCAAGCAGTGCCGGTGATATAACGGATAAGTACCCTTGTTATTGTTGAACTACATAGGCAACGGATGGTCGGAATATAGTTGTCTACAACTATAAGCATACATGGACAAGCCAAAAGTCACAGGTGGTGGTGACCGAACATTTTTTTTAGGTGGGTTGTCTAGGTCCGAACTATTTTGTCATTAAATAAAGTACGTACAGCATGATTCTTTTATTCTTTGTTTTTTTTTCGTTTTTTCCGACAAAGTAAAATTGTTTTTTCTGTTTATCCGGTCTTTGTGCTTTGTGCGCTCCCAACGGAGCCAAGCGAAATTAAATATGGATTTTTCAATAGCATCTTTCAACAGCCAGCTATGGTGGTGGTAGTCAAAGGCTGCGCGCGCCTGAGGTGGTGTTAGGTAGTTAGTTAGTAAGTTAGTGGCTGGCTATGTATGGTGGTTTATTGTGGTTGGTTGTTTGTTGGTGATTTGTTGGTGTTGGTGGTGTGGTGGTGGTAGTAGTTGGTAGTAGTAGTTGTAGTTGACGATGTTGTGTAGTTATTGATGGTGGTGATGGGTTGTGGCGGTGTGGTGTTGGAAACCCATATTCTTACTGCACTAAGTGAAACAGCTGGGTTGTGTGTGCTAAACTTGGCAAAAACCACAGGGTCCTCCTATACATGTCAGGTGGTTCCCGGGTGGTGGCGGCCGGGCTCCAGGTGGTTGTGGAACCACCAAAGAACCACGCTTGCCCATGTTTGACTATAAGCAAGCCGTACCTTTTTTTATAGCCTCCGGCCGGCTTACTTTATTCGTGGTTGATAACTATAATTGGCGTGCAACTTTGAATTATCACTTTCAGTAGCTATCCGCCGCCAAAAAACCAATGAAATAATTCCGATAATGTCGCTTCCTAATAATTGTTTACTGTTTTTCGTTAAATTTGCGAAAAAACTGGCTAACGATCAATATTTACTCGGAAGACCGCTGTTGGTGTCAGCAAATTTGCTTTGTAAAAAAATCAAAACAGCGTTCGTATATTTTGACTGCACTGCCACTGCCGAACTCGCAGCCTCCGCTGGAAGTTGGTGAAATTGAAATACCCCAACGAATTTTTGCTCCGACGCGGTGCTACGTGAAACAAAAAAATAACGCCGTCTTGTTTTTAACGTCTATCGCTTAACCTTGGTCGGGCACCTTAGCCAATTATAGGATCGAACTCAGAAAATCGTGCTGAATCCATCGGTTAATGTTTCGACAAGTTTAAGGTTCTCCGAAAAAAGTGAAAAATAATAGTTGGCGCTACTTTGCGAGAAGAACGCGGTTTATTAAGCTCTGTTTGACCATTTGCATAATGAGTTTAATTAAGAAAAAAATTTTTCGACCACTATTCGAATCTGTAGGACGATTCTAGTTCGTTCAAACATAAATTAGCTTGATGTGGTGCGTTTTCGAATTTTGGTTTCGATTTTATTTTTAGAAAGTGTGAATGGATGAAAAACCAGACATAGAATAGGGGGTAGTGCAGCAAGCCGTAAGACGTTTAAATATCTTACCGCGTGCTGTGACGCACCCTAAGATACTTTGAATCTTTGCTTGTTTGTCTCCATGAAGTTTAATTTCACATTATTGCAAAGTGTTTTCTATCCAATTGTATTCTATTCAAGTGCTTTTTTTCTATTTGTTCTTTATTCTATTTTCTATTACTCTTTCCATTTTCTATTCAAGTGCTTTAATTTAACTGCGCAGAGTTCAATTACTACTGAAATTGCACGCTCTGGTATTTCTCTCTCGCGCCATAAACAAATCAAATCCACTCAGCCAAAAATTCAAAATCAAAGCGGCAAAAATTACAATTTTACGTCACAATTTTATCTTTTACGTAGTTTTACAAAAATATCGAAACGAGTTCAGGTCGTATATATTCAGGTCAGCTATGAATAAAATCAGCACAATTAAAAAAACTTAACCTACATATTTTCACTCTCAATTTTATAAACAAAAAACAAAAAGTTCATCGGCAGTCTAAATCTAAACAGTTCATATCTCGACCGAAGTTTACATTTTTTTCGGAGGGGACCAAGCTTCGATTTTCGGCCGCGTGGTACTGTAGGGTACGTACTGCTTATTTGTGCCGGAAAAATTTTCTTCGTGCGGAAGAAACCAAGAACGCTTCTGCAAAGGGTGGGTCGACGGTGGCTGGTCGGTAATATGATGCATCCAACGGTGCCTTAAGAAAATGGAAACCCGCGTAAATTACATATATAATGACTAATTATTACGCGCTACAGACGCTAAACTCTTACCAGTCCGGCGGAATTTGACTGCCGTCGTAATCCAAATAAACTTTCTTAGAAAATATGACCCAGCGATTTCGAGGCATCGCGTAGGCGTTATTTTCGTAATATTTATTTCCAGCCTCGTCCTCACCGACTAAAGTTCCTTGTTTTAACGAATCAGTTCTAAAAACAGAATCTTTTTTAACGCACGACATGTATTGAAATAGTGACGCGTAACGGAGCAGCAACTGCGATATATTGTACATCTATGTCTTCAGTTGAGCTGTCTACTTCGACCTAATTAAGTATTCAGTCGGAAGGGCCTGATCGCTGATGTTGTCCGTACAGTGAGCCAACGAAGGGTTTGTTTACTGATACGCTATTCCGAAACTTTTCAAGATACCGCCGTTCTGTCGAATTATCGCCCAAGCGGATTCCAATTTGTCCAAACCAAAAAACTTTTTCAAACTCATTCCTTTTTTCAAACTAAACATATCAGTTGCCGCATAAAAGAAATAATGAAAAGTGGTTTCAGTCGAAAGTATGAACGAATATAACTCGTTTATGAGCAAAAGGGCAAAAAGCAAGGCGAAAATCTTTATTCCAAACGAAAGTAACTGTTTGACATAAGTCCGCAAAACTACAGTCTATTTCAAAGTAGGCTTATGTAAAACGCATACGCGTAAACCAAAAACGGTAACGTTAATGCAGTTAGAGGTGATAAGGATGTCTCATTTTATTATCCATAATCCTAAAGTCAGCGCAAAATTCACATTGTTTAATGTAGAAAACAGCCTGCCTTTGAGATAAACTTAACAAATGAATGAAACCGCAATTTCATCGAAGTATATTATTTTGTTAGCCAGTTTTTAAATGCTGGACAATAACCACATTAATCAAGCCGGCTTCTTCGATAGTTTGACTTTCATCGGACAATTCTTTTTTGGGAAAGCTAGTCATCAACACGAACGAAGAATTGGCCGAGGAAGGATGAGCTCTATAACGAATAAAAGGTAAGATTTAAAAATCACATCAGGTTCACACAAACGAACGAGTTACGAATTAAACAATGCCTAATCTTACTTTCACGACCTATAAAATGCTAACGATCAACTAACCGAGGATAATAAAGAACGAGAGGCTAGATCCGTACTAAGACGTTCGCTTACTCAGTAATGTAGCGTCGAATGTCGGCTACGCGATGACTCAGATTAAACCGGGCGGTGAGCCGAGTGCCGTCGGATAAACGAATCTGAATATTGGATCCGGGCATCGAAGGATCGACAACGATAGAAGATTCGAAAGCATGAGCGGCCTGCGAAGGTGCTTTATTATCATCACAATCAGCTTTAGCTCCGACGCCGCCGGCGCCTACGACATCGGGCGTCGGGCTAGGCAATTAAAAACGGTAAATGAAGCATTTAGAAACATAAATAATTATAATTTTCTTTTTACCAGCCTAATACTCGTCCTCGACCTTGAAACGGTTGAGCGACAACCGTTGGGGCTTTGTAATTATCGCCCTTTCGGTTTTCCAAATCTAATTCAATTAACGATCCACGATGTTTCACGAGTAACTCTGGTGGTATGCAGCTAAATAATATTCGATAGTGAGTAATTACCATTTATGCTGCGATTAGCGAGCGAGAGTAACGATCGCTAAGCTGTAGGAAGAAACGCGCTGTAGTTTCACAATTTGTTCAATCCTCAATCCAAAAACTTTTTTTTGTTTTGCAACGCATGTAAATTTGCCATTTTATAGCGCCGTATCGCGAGAATGCATACAAACATAAATCAGTTTTCCTCGAAAAATGATAAGTTTCACAGTTAAGAACTTAGGAAACCTATCGAGGAAAACTATAACGCAAAACGGAAACTGGGGGACAGGTACTTATTCTGATAGGTTCTTATTCGACCGGTTACTTTTGCATAATACTGTCCAAGAAGGCCCTATTTTCGGCCAATTCGTAAGGCCGCAAAGGACCATCGTCGACGACGAATCCATTCCTCCACATTTGAAGTCTGACGTGAACGGTCGGCGGTTCGACGTTAGCAGTCGTCGAAGAAGCGGCGACTGACGCCGAGGCGCCGGCTGAATCGCCGAGACGAAATCCGCCCCCGGAAAACAGACCCGAATCAGCGGTGGTCGACGGTCGAGCTTTGTTTTTGTCAACTACTTCAGCGCCGTGCCTTAAAAAGTGAGGCGTCGCGTAAAAGGTAAAGATAAATATTATAAAAAAATTGCATATATACTCGCGGGCTTGGCGAAACAGATCGTTGACAATTTCGTCGGCTTTCGATTTGGCGGGACCGAGAACTTGTTGGCCGCTGAAAATAAGGTATCAAAAGTTTCCTGTCAATGTCATACAAAAAAATTTTAAATTACCTTTTTTCACTTCCACCAACGTAAAATGCTTGTCGGTTTTTCTTGTCGTCCGAATCCTCGTTACCGGAATCGCGGTCGGAACCACCGTCTTGCTTCATATCGGACAAAGTGGCGATTTTCCTCGACATTCTTACGGTTTTTATGATATTTTGTTCAACAATATATCGAAATTCGAATTAGCTTTTCGCAACTTTTATAGCTTTTAGAAGCAAAATTTATCCCCAGCTAAAATAAAACGTAATAAAACCATCGTCATTCCTCCGACGGCCGATTCACTAGAATGTGTAAAGTTATATTCATATTCGATCGCAATAATGGTGGATATTTCTCAATACAACCAGCATCTTCCCTGTAACAGTTAAATTTTTGTTTCAAATTCTCATTCAAATTACGGAACAGGATTTTTATAACAAAGCAATTTTTGAATTGAATTGAATCGTTTTATTCAACAAATTGATCGTGGTTGATTGATCGATCAAAAATAAAACAAGAACGTGGGACTGGTAATTTGCGATTTGCCAATCGAAAATTGTGCGCGCAATGCCTTTTGCGAAATTTTGTGCCATCTTTTTTTTGCTACATAATTTGCGTTGAAGATTGACGCGTGGATTAAAGTCTAAAAAAGAAGTTTCTAGGCTTTTCACCGCACATTTTATTGATAATCACTGCATTTTTTGTTTTTAATGCGTTAATACGGCATAGGCACATTTCGTCCGTTTTCGACTTCAGACAACGCGTTTTTTGTTTTTGGCTTCAGCGACGACGACAAAATCGAACGTTCACCGGATAACTTTGTTGTTTCAAATGTCGACAAACTCGAAATACTGGAAATAAAATATTAATGCATCGTTGGTAATAAACAAATTTCGAATATAAACGAGAAAATCAAACCGAATTTTATGAAATTTGCATAGACAAATAGCAAATTACCAAGTCTAAAAATTGTACTTGCGAATCAATAATAAAATACGCATTTCACTTTCGCTAAGTAAAAATACTGTAAAACGACCGCCCTCGAATAAAAACGCGAAATTTATATGTTTAATACGATTAAAAATTGATAAAAAGAGGTGACATTTGAAACACTAGGAGGAAGATAATTCCAATAACGCATTGATCTAAAAAAAGAATACAAAACAAGGTTACTTTTTGAAATTTTTTGACTTATTTTAAATTATAAGATGGATTAAATTTAAATTTATGTATTCTGCTTGTATTTTTTTGTTTTATTTAAAACGTGAATGCCTAAAATCGTAAAATACTATTTCTTCTTCTTGTTCATTTAATTACATTGTATTTTTTATATTTCAAATCAACCAACTAAACAAGATTACTCTGTTGTTGTTATCAACTAAAATGAGCACGATATGAAGTATCAAAATAATGCAACGTTTCACGTCGTAAACAGATGAATGCCCTCTTTCCTCTCTTTTATGTACTGAGCGTTGCGAGGTGCTAAATTCTTTGTCTGTGGCGTTTTTTTACGAATAAAGTTCCAAAGAGTGTGGGAATGTAACTGGGCTCAGCTTTCTCATATAACGGAAGAAGTTCAGAGGTTTCTTTCTCCGTCGATTGTTCGGTGAAGTTTTTCTCAGCATATTTCAAAATCATCATGGGAAGAGGAACTAGAAAGAAGTTTAACGTCTCAGTTAGGCATGCAATCAGATACACTTATGCGACTGGCGGTTTCGTAACCTTTGAACGATGCCTGTCAATGTACCTTGCTCAGGTACACCGCACAAATTCGGGTTCACCAGATAGAACGCCTCGCCACGGGCTCACTCGCAACCACTCGCAAGGCGATTCAGAGTCCGACGCTCTACCGCACTAGACTATGGGTCATATTTGACGCAACATCAAAAGTCGATTTGCATAACGTGTTTTTTTATTCGCATTTAACAAATCGGGTATCTTGGCGTCCACAACGTTCAAAATTCTCACGGAAAAAAGACAATTTACTTATTTTTAGTCGTTATAAATTCGCATTTTTTCGATAAGTTACCTGCATTCTATAATTGACACGACCCTCTAGCCCACATTTTAAATAAAAGGCTAAATCGACGAAGGCGTTTACATGCTTACCTCAAATAAATTTTAGAATAAAGTGTAAAGAAAGAAAGAAGGCTGTTGAGAATTTTAATGATAAGTAAATTTGGAATGCATAATTTCGTCGATTGTATTCGATGCGCAAATATTAAAATGATATTTACGTTTTACAAATAAAGAAGAAGACGTCGTAGTTTACTTCGATTCAATGATCGACTCAAAATTTTACGATAATTTCATCGCCCCGCCGGAGGCTCCGACATTTTCGCCGACCGATGAAGATTTCAAGGATCCTCTCTCGTACCTGGCTAAAATCAAGCCTATCGCTGAAAAATACGGGGTCGTTAAGATCAAGCCGCCTTCGGTAAGCGAACGACGGGCGAAATTTTAACTTCGTAATGAGATTTTGTCGATAGGCGAATTTTCTATCTGTTTTTGTGAGAGTAAAAAGAAAGCTTCGACCGATAATCTTACTTTACGTGCACTGGTTATGTAACAATTTTTGCCTCTCGTGGTAAAATCAGCAGTTTGCCGGTTTCGAGGCGTAAAATTTGTTTGCTGAACGAGTCTAATCGATTTTCAGAGTTGGACGCCTCCGTTCGCTATCGATATAAAAAACTTCTGTTTCACGCCTCGATTGCAAAAGTTGAACGAGTTGGAAGCTTTGAGCAGAATTCGTTTAAATTTTTTGGATTCCATCGTTAAATTCTGGCACTTGCAAGGATCCGAATTGAAAATTCCTGTCGTCGATGGAAAATCAGTCGATTTGTATTACTTGAGAAAAGTAAAAAGAATTTACCGATTAAAATTGATTTCTCGCTATTTATCTTTTTTCTTTCAGACTGTAAAAGAATACGGCGGTTTTCACGTTTGCAGTTCGCAGCGCAGATGGGCCGAAGTGGCGAAGCGATTAAACGCCAAACCGAATCGAGGACCGGTCATTCGAGATCATTACGAAAAAATTTTGTTGCCTTACGATTTGCACGAAAGCGGCGTAGCTTCGGATCACTCCGTTATGGTACTTTAGTAACTGTTTTAGCTTCGAACTTTATTTTCGTTCCATCGTTTCGTTTGAAGCGGCTCAGTTCGTCGGTTTTTAAACTGTATTACCGACAGTTACTTCGAAATGTTTTTTTCGTTGATAAATTTTCTGATTTTATCCAGAAATCTCACATGGGTACGAGTCCCGCTAAATCCAAATTGCCGTCCTCGGCTCCTTTGCGCATGAGAAGTAGAATGACTCATTGCGACAAAGAGATGGATGCTTTGGTAGGCTTGATTTTATTTTCCGCCCCATCAGTTTTATTTTGCAACAACGATTTTGTTGTATAGAGGGAACAATTGTCCCACGGTGGTAGAATGTCGAGAGAGCTGAAGAATTTGAAAGTTTTCGGCGAACCACCGGCTAAATCACCGGTTAAATTGGAAATAGAAGGTAATTCCTTTCCTCGAGTTCGCATGGCCGGTAATTTTATTTTTGTTTGTACCAGTTTTTGAGTGAAAGTCTTATTTTTGTTTTAACAAAATTTAATTTTTCATAGCTGTAAAAAGCGAAAATGGAGAAAATGTAATTAAAGCGGACAATTCTGACAATTCTGAAAATGCTCATCCGAAAGAAAATGACCCGGTATATTCTGCTTGGATTTTCAAATTCGAATCGAATGCTTCTCGTTCGATAACCAGCCACGTTTTTTTCATCAGATCGATTTTGTACTTTGCAAAGTTTGCAACCTCGGCGACGACGAAGATCGTTTGCTTTTGTGCGACACTTGCGATCAGTCTTTTCATACGTACTGTTTATTACCGCCTCTCCAAAATGTACCTAAGGGAGAATGGCGGTGTCCCAAATGCATAACTGAAGTATGAATTATTGGAATAAATTATTTATTAGATAATCGTCCGTATTATCTCGCGTCGCTTTATTCAGGAAGTAAATAAACCGCGAGAAGCTTACGGATTCGCCCAGGCCGAGCGTACTTACAGTTTACATTCCTTCGGCGAGATGGCTGACAAGTTTAAGACGGACTATTTTGGAATGCCCTGTCACGTATGTAGCTTTATGCGCCACTTTTTACATTTAATATTGCGAGCGGATGTAAACCGTATAATTAATCCATCACGCGCGGTGTTCCGACTGAGACGCGAAGTTAAACCATTTGCAATGACTCGTTTTTTGGTCTAAAATGTCAAGAATCATCGTACCGACTTTTCGCTAGCTCGCACCCCTTCTTTCAGCGACGAACGTTACTCGTATTTGTTTAATTCAAGAATGCTATTCATACTAAGATTACAAGTTTAGCGCAATTACCTAAGTCGGATGGCGGCCGCGGCTTGCACGCGCGCATTACGCACTTTATAAACAACTGTCTGATGTTCTCTTATTGATTCAATTTTCGCTACGATTTCCCCGTCTTCGTAGATATCACCCGATACAATTATAGAATTGGAAAGGTTTTTCATTGTAGCTCGTGCCGCATTCTTCGGTAGAAAAAGAGTTTTGGCGATTGGTCAACGCCGAAGGGGATGGCGTAACGGTCGAATACGGCGCCGACCTACTTACGGACGAAGTTGGTTCGGGTTTCCCGAAAGCTGGTGATGATACGCTAGACGAGTATTCTCGAGTAAATTTTTTTCGCTTGATAAATATTTCGACGAATTTACGACGTTTTGATTAATTAACGCGTTACTTTAGGTTTACGCAAATTCTCCTTGGAACTTGAATAATTTGCCGGTTTTGCGAAATTCGTGTTTGTCTCATATCAGCGTCGATATTTCTGGTATGAAAGTGCCCTGGGTTTACGTGGGCATGTGTTTCTCTACGTTTTGTTGGCACACGGAAGACCATTGGAGTTACAGCATTAATTATTTACACTGGTAAGCCGACCAAAGTTGTCGTGCGGTCCGCCGCGTTTATATTCGTTTTTATCTATCTTGAGGGGTGAGCCGAAAACTTGGTACGGTGTGTCCGGCTTAGAGGCGGAACAATTCGAAGCTGTGATGAAAGAAATCGCCCCCGAACTGTTTACTAGCCAGCCCGATTTGTTGCATCATTTGGTTACCATAACGAATCCTCGACTTTTGATGGAACGGGGCGTCCGAATACATACCGTTTGTCAAAACGCCGGCGAGTTCGTCATTACGTTTCCACGCGCCTATCATACGGGCTTTAATCAAGGATATAATTTCGCCGAAGCCGTCAATTTTTGTCCACCCGATTGGGTAATTGTTTCGTTCGTATCAATCTTATAATTTATCGTCATTCTCAGCTGCGAGGAGACGAGGTGTTCGACGAATCTTTCGATAGAGTGAAAGAAAACTGAATAAAAACAATATCTTCGCGTATTTGAGGCTTCGGAACTGCAAATCTCTCCCTCAGCAATTAACAGTGAAGTGTTAAGCGAGCTAGTTTCTAACTGTTAGTCCTTAGTTGCTGCTCGCGTTCCATTTTACGCCGCAGTTATCTATAACCTACGCTGTTCTATTCTTGCAGTTAGCCGTTGGTCGAAAGTGCATGGACCATTACGCTAACCTTAATCGAATGTGCGTATTCGCCCACGATGAATTAGTCTGTAAAATAGCCGCCGCCGCCGAGCAGTTGGAAATCGAAGTAGCTTCCGCTACTCGCGACGACTTGCGGAAGATGGTCGATAGAGAAACTGAGATGAGGAAAACGACCAGCGTTATGGGTGTCGTTGAATCGAAACGAGAAATATTCGAACTCATTCCCGACGACGAACGGCAATGTAGCACCTGTCGAACGACTTGTTTTACGTCCGCGCTAAAATGCCCTTGCTCCGCCGGTAAGACTGCGTTTTTTTAATAATAATTTCGACGGTTTACGAGAGCAAATGAATGTTTGTATTTTTAGGTCGATTAGTTTGCTCCAAGCACGTAAAGTTATTGTGCTCGTGCTCACCGACTAAATATTGTTTGAGGTTAATTTCTATTTCGACATTTCTGATAACTAAGCTGCCTAAGCCACAGGAATACCATTAAGTAACAGCGTTGGGATTAAAAACAGGTTCGCAGTAGAACCACGAAACCTTAAAACCTTGAAATAACGTCGAATTTGAAGAGTGACCTCGAAAGCTAAGATTTTAACCCAAAAAAAACTTGAATCCTGAAGCTTCTCGCAATAAATCGACCTCAATAAATCCAATATTTTTTTGTTTTCATCAGTTTGAATCTGTCTGTTTTGATTTTGTAAGCTGTTTTGTCTCACGCAACTCACTCAGTAATATATTCTCTCATGGTAAGTTTATTTTAACTCGTTTTGTGACGTTCAAAAAGCCGTAAATTTGAATTAAAGTTTTGTTTTACTACCTTTAAAAATACCGGAAATGACCTTGAAAAAATCTTGAAATAACCTGAAGTGGTTTTCGAAGTGCAGCGGGAACCCTGAAAAGATTTGCTGGAGCTAGTTTTAAAAATGCAAAATTAAGGACTACGAAAGCCATTTACGAATTCGAAATTTCAATCGATGTACAGTATTATTGATTTCTAGCTATCGTTATACCGAAGAAGAACTCGGATCGATGCTGGGCGCTTTGAACGCTCGAATGGAATCGTTCGATCATTGGTGCAAAACCGTATCTTCGGCGTTAGACTCTTCTAGCGACTCTCGCTTACGTGCGTAAATTTTTCTCCTTCGGTCTTCAGCGGCGATAAAATTGTAATTTTTTTCAGTTTTGTCCGACCTTAAGAAGCTGTTGGAGGAATCAAAGTCTAACGGATATCCGCAGTCGGATTTGTTTAAATCGCTCGGCAACGCTATAAAGCAAGCTGACAAGTGTTCTCTGGTAGCTGATCAACTCGTAGCGCAAAAAATTCAAGCCAAGTAATTCGTCCTCTCCGTTGCGTTCGATTACGGGTCGGATTTCGTTTCCAACTTTTTTAGAACACGCCAAAAATGTATCGGAAACTTTTCCCGTAAATTGCGCTTGGAAGAGGTGGAAGCGTTCGTAAAAAACTTGGACGCTTTGTCCTGTCGAATCGAACAAGCCGATTCCATTATCGTACTCGATTAAATTGCTTTTCGTCGACTCGTTTCTTAGTTTCGACCTTCTTCGCGTTTTCCAGGAATTCGTTGCGCGCGTTCAAAAATTCAAATTGGAATGTTTCGATTGCTTGTCGGCCGTCGATAATATAAAAGTTTTCGACGAAAGCGTGGAGCGTAATTTGAATGATCTGTTCGATCGAGCGATCGGTTTCGATTTGCAGTTACCAGAAATTCCAAAGATTAAATCCGTAAGCGGCGACTATATTGCTCGTTCGTCGTACGCGCTTATAGTTTTGTACCGCTAGGCTTTGTCCAACGTATCCGAACTGAAAGGCGACTCCGATGCGAATAATGTTTCCGCGGTCGACGAAAATCCTCTTTTCGAACCGCCGCCGAAACGAACCAAACATCTAATCGCCGACGGATCTCTCGATAAGAACGCGGACGTCGATCAGTCGTGCTCTTCGAGCTGCTGTTTGTTTCCGAAAAGTAAGTCGGTCGCGTACAAACGCCATCTAGAGCGCGGTACCTACCCATCTGTATTCGAGCGGCTACTAACTGTCGATTACCGTACCGTCTCGCACTTCCGTCTGCTTCGGTCGTTGGTAAAAACGAACTATAGACAAGTTTTAGGAATAACTTACGAATACAGTTGGTATTCTCTTTTATTCGCCTTTAATTTTCTCGGCGCAGATCGCTCGAAAGGAAGTTAACTCTCACGTAGTTCTCACTTTCTAGACAGTCAATTGAACTGGATAATGTGCGAAGGTGGCTGCGATCGGTGGTTCCATTTCGTTTGCGTCAACTTAACGAAACAAACCGTGTCGGACTTGGATAAATTTGTTTGTCAAATGTGCCGCCAACAAACGGCGGCTGAATGAGAAGATTGATTCATTTTCATTCTTCGATTCATTTTTGGATATAAAGCGCTCGTTCGTTGGTTAAAATTTTATTTTCGAATCACCGACAATTCGCAGAGGAAAATATTTCTCGTATTTTGTACACTTCAAAATTTGTTAATTTCTCGGCTTTTTTCGCCGATGTTAAAAGTTCTCTCGTCAGTCGTGTTTATTTTATTGTTTGAAGCCGTGTCCAAATGTTTATGACTACAACTTTTTCAGTAAAATGATTGTTCGTTTCGTCGACCCGCTAAAGTACAAAAAATGCGCAATATATATAGTAGAGCCCGCGGATTAGGCGAGAATAATTTGGACATCAAGTTCACCGAACGTTCGAAACCGATTTATAATACTGTAAATGTAAATGCGGTGTAGTTCGATCGGCTTTCGTTTAATCTCGTAGCCGCTCGCTTTAGTTATTTATTTCTCCGAATGTTTTCGTATTAGCTGTTGCTATTACTAGGAACTTTTCAGATGCGCTTTCGGTTAAATATTACAAAGCGCTCGACTATTTTTAGTCGTCATTCGAGGCTCTTCGTGTGATAATATTCTTCACGTTCGCATCGGCTAGTCGTCGGTATCGATTGCGGACTCGATTCGTCTGTTAGCAATAAACGTGAATGTTGCTCGCAACACAAACGCTCTCGAACTGCTCGCAAATTACAAATTACGGACTGTCGAGTCCGTGGTGTTGCCGTCCTTATCGTTTCACGCGATGATGAATCATAAAATCACAACCAATGAGTCGCGCGGAAAGACCATTTCACGGGGAATTTCGATCGAGTTTTCCTATCTCGAGTACAGAAGGAGTCGTAATTTCGTCGTAGTTCGCCGCTGAAATATATCGATGGATAGGTAGACGGTAATCTTGCGCGCTCGTAGATTACGAAACTGGCGGCTTAATTGAAATAGAAATGTTGTTTTTTTCGCTGAATATTTCGCGATACGCGCGAGCGGGCTAAGCGAAAGCGAATGAAACTAGACGATAGAAGAAGATAGTAGTCGGAAGTGGGACGTTTGCGCGGCATCGGATATGCGGCGTATTGATTTGCATTCGACGCTTTCGGAAAAACTTTACCCGTCCCGAATCGATTCTCCGCTTCTTACGCTAGCTTTAGCAGCTTTACTCTCTTTTTCTCTCTCGCTCGCTCGCTCTCTCCGGCGATACAACCGCCGCCGCCGCCGCACGTCCGACGACGAGCTGCGCGCATTAGCTCGCGGAACCTACGACGACGGCCCGTTCGTTCGCCCTCCGCGATTCGTTTTTGCGGCAGGAGAAATAAAATACGAGCCCGACGCGCTTTTAGCCGTTTTAGCTTTTGTTCGTTTGTTTGTTTGTGTTCGCGACTTACGAACGTTAATTCCGCTTATTAAATAACGCGCCGACTGCATATTTACGTGATAAAGCTCGGCCGTAGTTTCGCGCAGGATTTTACACCCGACGATAAGAAAGATATCGTATAATATAGCTACAGTTATTACGTAGCGTGGGCGGCGCGCGCTTCGATCCCGACTGTTTTACGGTACGGTATTTCCCTGATAATCGTTCGACGATAGATATCGCCGAGAACTGTAAGAAGGAGAGCTACTCTCCTCGGGTAGCGCGGAGAACCATGTCCGACGACGAAGTTTTCGTCACCGCGCGCGAAGAAGATCGCGTCGACGAAAACGCTCCATCCAGCGACGACGCGTCTCCTTTACAAAGCAAATTCGGCAACTATTTGGACATCGAAGCGCATTCGGCGAAATTGCGAAGCAATTTGGTGAAAGAAGGCGCTCGTCGTTCGCCGTCCAAGAAAACGGTTTCCTTCAGTAGTATGCCGGCTGACAAAAAGATCTCCAACGGTAATCTTACTTACTACGTTGCAATTAGCCCGTTATCATTTTAGTCTCGAAAATTGACACTCGGAATACTCTTTTAAATCAGCCAGCGCGTTAGTTCGCTAAAAAACTCGGCGCCTAACTCCTATCCGAAATTAGTACGACTCGTATCGAGTCGGTCGTCGACGTCGACTTCATCGCGAACTATTTATCGTTTCATTCGATCGTCCGGCGCCCTCGAATACGTGACGCGTCGTTTATTCGCCGCGAAAGTGAATTACAATACCGTAGCGAGCGTGAGGCGGCGTGGCGCGACTTAAGGAAAATCCAGCGGATTTCAAACTGGCGACGGAGGAAGATCGAAGAAGCGAGGTTTGCGAGTATCAGATTTGGCGTCATTATTGAAAAGTGACGCGTCGAATAAATGACCTACAAAAATTAGTTAGAAAAATAACGCGCTTAATCTCCGTAACCTCGGTACTAACCAATTCTCTCCCGGCTAAGTTCGTTGAGTCGTACGGTAGCTCGGCTCGTTCGCACGATCCGAATTTAATCGTTATACCGAATCTTTTCCGTCGATCCACGAACGTTGTAGCGTTTGCAGATTGTATACTCACGATAAATTGCGCCTAATTTCGGAGCAGCGTACTTTTCTCGATCGTTTGTATTTGTGCACTTTCCAATTGCAGGCATCATCGCGATTAGGCTTAGTTGATACTTAAAATTTTCTTAAATGTTTTAATTTTAGCAAACAACTGATGATGTTGTTAATGTAACATAATTCAGCTGCCTCCGATCTAGTTGCGCGCACTTACTAATTACCCTGATGTCGTCGAATCCCGATTGACATTTTTAAGAGGCGAATAAATTTCCGACTCGTCAAATCTCCCGCGCAAAACTTTCCGTTGTAATTTTTTAACGAAATTATTTCGAGAACGAACTGTGAATGTACGCTTTGTTGAACCGCGCTGAATTTATCCATCATTCTACGCTGAGTAAATTACGCGGTCGCACGATGTACCAAAATCGAACCAGGGCTTACTAAATTTCACTTTTTACATACTTTTAATCAGCCTCCGCTAGCGTATAGACAGCGACGCTGCGAAATAAGACGAAATATGCAATCAGTAACTAGCTATATCAGCAAATCATGTTGGTGGCTGTCGAGCGTACGGATCAACTAAATCTGCGCTATCGCCGACCAACCGTAGTATTTAGTGATTAGGTGTAGTTGCGCGCGAGTACTCGTCGCGTCGTTCATCGGCCGAGTAGCGCGTCGATATCACTGTAGTGTACTGTAAAGACGGGTCGGGGGCGTGGCAAAAATGATAATGTAGTCGGATGAGTAAAGGTGGGCCCGACCGTCCGATGGATCGACGATATTCGGACGAGTCGGCTGAGTCGGAGACGCGGAACGTTCGGACTAGTCGCTGTAAGTCCGACGTAGGTGACCGACGGTCGGATGGATGTTTTGTTCGGACGGATAGTCCGACTTACCTCTAATTCTCTTCCCGACACGACAAACTGTGAGAGGCGTGATAAACTCGTTGTTTGAAATGTAACTCGTTTTAGTGACTGATTGTATCACTTACATGCAAAACGGCTGTGATTTAATAAAAGTACGTTCCGGTGCTCGAAGGTACAGAAGGCGGTTTACCTTGGATGGAGACTGTTCTCATTTACGGTGGGTTCCAACTTCGAAAAAAGCTCACAAAGCAAAAAGTAAGTTGCTCCTTTGAAAATTTATTTTCATCCGGCCCTGCAACGATGATTTTCCGCGTGACGACCGTCTTTAGGCGCTGCTTCGCTCGCATCCTATTTAGGCTAGGAGCTAAAAATGTTTACGAGTTGCGCGAAAGTTCAATTTGAGTCTTAGAGAATTCGTTAGCTTCGAAACAACCTGCGACGAATCTCAATGACTATAATGTAATGAATCTTGATATTAATTTATGTGTAGGTGAAACGAGAATTTCAAAACGTAAACGCAAATTATTTAATTTAGTTCCGATCGAAACTATAAGAGAAATTCGGGTAGGGCGAAATACGGAAAACCTTCGCAATTCGGAGAGCTGCTTCGAAGAATTAGCCGAAGATTGCGCTTTCTCTGTAATTTGGGGCGAAGAATACCAGTGCTTAGATTTAATAGCCAATACGCCCGACGAAGCCAATATTTGGGTTACCGGTCTCGTAGCATTAACATCCGGAAACTGTAAGAATAATAATTGCGTTTAAATTTATCGGTTTGAATAAACGAAATCTGTTAACATTTCAGTGCCTCAAGATGAACATTCTTCCCAGTTCGGCGCTTCTACTCTGCGAGACAAATGGCTGGAAGATACCTACGATGAACGAATCGAGGATACTTTAGCCGACGAAATCGCAATCTGCAAACTTATTCAGCAAATTAATCCGAAGCTTCCCCTCGCTAAGATTCAGCAAAAAATTAAAGTACGCCGTAATTACGTAACGTCGCCTTTCGCTGCGAAAATCAAAATTAGCTTAACGTTTTCTTTCAAATTGATGCTTCGCCTTTGCGCAAAGTGGAAATTTTAGCCTCGGTTTCGTAGATGTTTTTTTGCTACTAGGAACTCGACAACTCGAAACCGGAAGGTCGGAAAGGAGCTTTTTCCCAATTAGAATTTTGCGACTTGTATAGAGATTTAGCGACTCGACCGGAAATATATTTTTTAATGGTTAGGTCGGTCGAAGCTCTAATAGCCTTTAATCGAAATTTCTAGACCCAGCGACAAACATTTTTATTTTAAGATACGCCAACAAAGATTATCTGACGGCGGAAGATTTGCAAATATTTTTGGAAACTGAACAAGGGGTAACAGTCGTACAGTATCGGACTGGCGATCGATAATCGGTAACGCGCGTCGAACGAGTCTCTCCAATTCGCTTTCTCGCTTTTAAAGGTTTTGGGCGCGACGAAAGAAATATGCCGACAGTTAATCGAAACGTACGAACCGTCGAATCAAGGCCGACGGGAAGGTCGCATGACTGTCGATGGATTCGCCAACTATCTTCAGTCTTTCGAGTGCGATTTGTTCGACTCGGTTCATCAAAAAGTTTGCCAGGACATGAGCCAGCCTTTCGCCAACTATTTCGTATGCACTTCGTACAACACGTACTTGGCCGAAGACCAACTCAAAGGCGTTTCTTCGGTCGACGCTTACGTTCACGCTTTGAAAATGGGATGCAGATTCGTCGAGCGTATGTTTCATTGAACAGTTTTATGACGGTACAGCGACGCTTGATTTCTAGCGAATGAATGTCGTTTTTTCGCAGTAGACGTTTGGGAAAATGACGACGAAAACGCGGATGAACCTGTGATTTATCACGGACATACTATGACGTCCAAGTTATCCGTGTCGGTCGCGTTGAACGCTATCAAGGCGTACGCTTTCGAAAGAACTCAGTATATCAAATTCGGATTAATTGATTGTCTTCGGTGAACGTTACGCATCGATGTCGTTCCAGGTACCCTTTAATCGTTCAAGTCGAGAATCATCTGGAACTGGAAAGCCAAAAACATTTCGCGTCTTTACTACGAAATATTCTCTCCGATTTGTTGTTCGTTAATGGCGAAAAGCCTAGCGATTCGAACGAACCGCTTCCTTCGCCGGAACAGTACAAGGGAAAAATTTTACTGAAAGTAAGCCAGGATGAATTTCGTTTCTAGCGAGCGTCCGCTTAATAAATTTTTAATCCGATTTAGGGAAGAAAGTTAAACGATGACGTCGGCGCGGAGGGCGAGTGCGAAGGTGAAGTTAGCGACGAAGATGAAAGCGCCGAAGCGAACAAAACTACAAGAGCTTTAAAAAAATTGGTACCTTATTCGAAAACCATGGCGCGTTTCCCGACATAACGTAGCTTTTACATCGTACAGGGCGCTTGCAAAAGAAAGAAATTATGCAAAGAACTATCCGATCTGATTTGCTATTTTATGCAGTCGTCTACTTTCCGCGATCTTCCCACCGAACTAAATCAGCGTAACGAAACGTGTGAATGAAAATTCGCCTTTTCTTTTTTCCTCGCAATTCGACTGCTTTTAGAAAATGTCAACCAAGTTTGCAGTCTAAACGAATCCTCGGCTCTCAGGCTTTGCGCGCATCATCCGCAGGACTTTGTGAGTTACACGCGGCGATTCCTCAGTCGAGTGTATCCGAACGCCGTTCGAGTGGATTCTTCCAACATGAACCCGCAAGAGTTCTGGAATTGCGGTTGCCAATTAGTGGCGCTAAATTTTCAAACTCCGGGCCTGATGGTCGATTTGGTTCGCGGCAAGTTCGCCGCCAACGGTAATAGCGGATACGTGTTGAAGCCTATCGTCATGAGGGACGAACAGGCTTACTTTTCGCCGCGAGATAGTCTGGCCACGTTGAGCCCGCAAGTAAGTTCCGTCGAATATCGTCGCCCGCGCTAAAGTAAATCGTACGACGTTTCCGCAGACGTTGCACTTGAAAGTTATCAGCGCTCAGCAGTTGCCCAGACCGAGGGGTTCGACCGCCAAGGGTGATTCTTTGGATCCTTTCGTGATCGTCGAAGTTTTCGGCGTGCCCTGCGATTGCGCCGAGGAGAGAACTAAAACTGTTCAAAACGATGGTACAGTTCAGTTATCGCTATTTAGATACAGCCGCCTTTATTTTTCATAACGGACAGGCTTCAATCCAGTTTTCGACGAGAGCTTTCAGTTCGACGTGAGCGTCCCCGAATTAACCCTGATACGATTTTTGGTGCTCGACGACGATTACATCGGCGACGACTTTATCGGTCAGTATACAATACCTTTCGACTGTCTTCAAACTGGTACGTAATTTCGTCTATTCGTTAAGTTCCGTTTCATCGAGGAGTTCTCACCGACTGCTCGCGCTTTAAGGTTACAGGCACGTAACATTAATGAACATTAACGGCGAAGTCTTGGAAAATTCCACTCTTTTTCTGCACATCGCTGTCACGAACAAACGAGGGGGCGGCAAAGCTAAGAAACGCGGTGTATCGGTGAGAAGGAAACAAAGCAAAGTTCACACGGGAATCAAGCAAATCGGCGTCAAGCATTTGGATGACGTTTTTAAAGTATGCGCATTCGTTTAATTGCAGTATTTTCAATTATTTTATCCCGGTTGCGCAATTGTTTAGCCTTCCGTCGCGCTGATATCCGAATGCATCCAGTTAAGAGCGGGGCTGGAAAACAGTCTCGCTCAATGGCAAGAATCGTGCGGTCTCGGGCCCGCGGCGACGATGAGGCAAGGATTGCGGCTGATGTATTCTCGGTTGGTAGCCGCCGCTTCACCCAGTGATCCTCTTCCGCAAATGGAAGTTTACGTCGAAGATGGCGTAAGCTGATAGCTCGAGTTTTCCGCAAATTATTTGAGTAAATCCGTTTCAGTTTCCGAATATAAACCTGAGCGGGAACATACCAGAAATCTTGAGAAAATCTTGTCATAGCTTCGAGCGTCTAGTTTCTCAATGCCGATTAATAATGGATAGGACCGATCCGCTTTTAACCAAAGTTGCAATTTACTATATTCATTCGAACTAACCCTTCGTTTAATTATCTTTCTATTTCAGCTCGAAGATATTCACCGCCGAATCAGCGAAAGTTATGACGAAATGATGGGGGTGAAACAACAAGAAAGTAATTTGAAAGGTCAACGCGCCACTAGAGCTTCGGAAAATTTCGGTTGGAACTTGCGCCTCGTTAAAGCTCAGATGGAAATCATGGGCAAAATTCATCAAGAATGTAAAGATCACATTAAACAAGTAAGCGGACAATTTTTTAATCCGTTTTTCGTCGCTTTACCGAATACGGATACGTTTAGATCGTTGACACGGCTTGTTTGCTGAACGTGTTACGAGACCAGTGCCAACAACCCTGCGCTCATCGGACTCAACATATTAATAGTATATAATTTGAAATGAGCCGTTCGTTACTTGGTTCGCAAATGGTTCTGTTTTGATTACATTTCTCGAGCTCGCTATTTGTTTCACATTCGCATCTCCGGTTAGATTCGTTAGCATCTCTACCTGTAATCGCGGTAAACTGACAAATTGTTCGTTATCGCGTCGAATAGATTTCTGAATTAATTTTAACAGTGCGTTGTAAATAAAATTAACTCGAAACGCCTACTCGTGAATCTGCTATTATTGTGTAATATTCAATTAAAAACAGAGTTTATCTCAGTTATTACATTCGCGGCAAATTGAATCAGAATCACTTCTAACCATGTTGTTCAATGCAAAAACGCTGCAAAATCAAGTACTGTATCCGAAATGTTTGCTTAGGCTGACTGACTAACGCTTTTTGCGCGATAGATCGCGATAGAATACAGAAACTCATAATAGGTCATTGTCGGATTGTCGAGGCGCATTGTATATTTGAGCATTACATTCGTGATTTTTGTTCATTTCGACGTACGTTTTAGTAGCGCATAAACACGAGCGATCTTACAAATTTAAAATGCGTGGATGGATAGGAGCGAAGAAATGTTTTATTTGCAAAAAAACGTTTAAAAAGCACAACCAACAACTATATCCAGTTTCGTCGCTCGAAAATAAATTGATAAAAAAATCTCGGCTAAACGAAAGTACCCTTCTGCGTGGAAATATCCGATATTATCGACTCAAACTCGCTTTGCGGATCGACGATTATCCACTCGGGCTGCTGTTGCCTGTTGGTCGGCCTAGCGGGCTCCGTGTACGAATCGGGAGAGTCGTCTCGACTAGTTCTCGACTTTGCGTCGATTAACGAGGTATTGTCGCTTTTAATCGAACTCAAAAATGGCGTGGTTTCCGTCGGCGATTGTTTGTCGTCGAAGTATTTCGAGTGAAGTTTCTCTTTCGAGTGAATACTCGGCGCAACGTTGACGGACTTAGAAACACGCGGTTCGATTTTCGGCAAATTAGACGGACTAACGTCGGATTTAGATCGAAGGTCTAAACATTTGAAAAAATTACAGGAGCGGAGGTTCGCTTCGGTTTGAAAATTAAAAATCTCGAGAAAAAATTAAGCTTACGTTCCTAAATAATTTACCCTTATTATTAGCTTATTAAATTAGCGTACCTTCGCTCTGAACATCCCCGTTTACAGATTCGGTGGATTTCACGCTGAACAGACTGGCCGTGTTCACGGTTTCCGGATTTTGCGAAGCCGAACTGCCGGGTGCCGGAGCAGTGGCGGCTGGCCTGCTAGATATTAAATGTTAACTCGCGATTAGAAGTCGAGCTAAAAGATTACCTTAAAAATCGCATCTGTTGTTGCACCATGCTCATTTGCATTTTTTGGAAGCCCGACAAACTCGTATGATTACGAACGTTCTTTTCAGGTTGAAATAATACTATGTACAACTTTGGAGCGAAAAAACAGCAC
Source organism: Prionchulus punctatus (assembly GCA_034698125.1). Taxonomy (NCBI): domain Eukaryota; kingdom Metazoa; phylum Nematoda; class Enoplea; order Mononchida; family Mononchidae; genus Prionchulus; species Prionchulus punctatus. The sequence goes on along the minus strand of JAQGBA010000069.1, from coordinate 37,260 downwards.
AGAGCAACAGTACCGCTGAGACTGAGGCACATACATAAACTGGTAATTTGCACCTTAACGAAAGCAAATCATTAATTAACAGTGATAAAATAACTACTATTATAGTTTATTTCCGAGCGAAAGTACACCCCTTTATTCGTTCGTTTCGCAACTTTGCGCAGTCCGAGTGTAACTATTTTAGGTTAGGATTTATCGTGCGAGGTGCGCGAAAGTTAAGCGAACCAACCGAGAGATCGCTACTTACTTTAAAGTTATTATTTGTTCCGAAATAAATAGGAATAAACGCCAGCCAAATAATACAAGTAGCGTACATAGTGAATCCGATATGTTTGGTTTCGTTAAAGTTTTCGGGAATTTTTCGAGTTTTAAAGGCGTATACTGTACAGAGGGTGATGAGCAATGCGATATAAGTCAACGATAAGAGCATCGGCTGCGCGGTTACTTCGCACGAAATGTTTACGCTGAGACGGTCCGGCGAGTAAATCCGACGAATGTTCGGATTGTCCACTATAAGCCAAATGGTTCCGCCGACCAACTGCACCGAAATGAATACGCAACAAATGAGCACTTGCGCTTTCGGACTTATAAACCTCGGTCGCTGCATGGACCTCACGTTGCTCGTGAAGATCCTCGACAGTCGACTCGTCTTGGTCAGAATCGCCGCGTAAATGATGCACAAGCAAAATCCCAAGCCCATTCGTAACACTCCGCAGATTACGGCCGTCGGAGGGTTGAGCAGAAAAAACGTCATACCGTAACAAAACAATATTCCACACAGCATGATGTAACACAATTCTCGACCGGACGCCATAATTACGGGCGTTTTGTCGTGTTTTACGAATACGATTACCACGAAAATTGTTGCTGTAAACCGAAGAACGCGGTATAGTAGATCGAGCGAGGGAAATAGAAAAATTATAAAAGTACACTCACCCACGATGCCCATAGCCGAAAAGCAGGCCGGCACGAGGGCGTAAGGCGAATTCCACGACAAAGTTTCGGGTATCATGGCGATGCATACGTTTTTAAATTCGTTGGGCTTCCAACCTTCTTCGCAATTAGTACAGTGCGTTTCGTTCATCGTAGACGATTCATTACAAAATAAGCAATCCCAACAACATTGACTGTGCGTGCTGCTTTTGTACATGTTTTTTCCGCATTTACTGCCGCATCGAGATTCGGGTATTTCGCCGCCGGGATATCCAGCTTTAATCAAATGTTCATTTAGCGTAAGTTCTCTAAAGAAAAGTTACAAATGAAAATCCCTGAAAGCGATGGTACGGTACGAAACTGAAACAATTATTAACGAGTTCACCAATTAACGTCATGCTCCAAAAAAGTTCAAAATCTATCCGCGAGAACAGATCGGAAACTCGCGGTTCTATTACATTTTTTAAACATCGAAGACTGATTAATCGGATGTCATTCCGATTAACGAAGAGAATTAAAAATATGCAAAAGCAAAAACGAGACAAGTTCTAGAGAAATGAAATACGACGACACTACGATTTGATTTACCGCAAATTCGGCGACGCCGCTGAAAGACGACCAGTCGGAATCTGTCTGTAAAAGCCGAAACAAAACGAGTAATACCGAGATTAGGAGCGTGCGGGTATTTTGGATTCGAATCCCGAAAGAAAACTATGTTCGAACATTAAGTAAAAGTTACCTACGATCTTTATAAAATGGTTGCGCTAAGCGAGGGATTCGGAAAGCCGAACGGGTGCGCGCTTACATCACAGTTTGAATTTGTTGCAAAAGATTCTTCCTGCTTCCTGTTATATTTTTTGAGAGTCGTAAATATGTTCTAAAGTATCCTTTTAGAAAGCTCAAATCGAAAGTTGTCTATCCGCAGTCTCGGCTCTATTTAACTACACGTAAGTATTTTAATTAAGCCAACATTTAATATTAGATTATAGTAACATGCAATTTATAAATGTTAGCGGCGGTGTTTCGAGGAATAACAAACGAAACTGTTCGCATCGCAATTAAAAGTCTAAACGCCGTATTATTTTTAATCATTTACGGAGAACTACTTAGCGCGTGGTACGTAAAACCGCGTTACTCAAGTAAAGACAAAATATGTGAAAAATTTAGTTAACCGTACTTGGAAACCCATTCGCCGAGATCAACGTAATCGTAAACTTTGACATTTTCATTCGGAAGACGACGATATTGATAAATTTTATAACGAATCATTCTATCGCCGTCGCTGTTCAGGCGAACTTCTTCGTCCTGCATACCTACAGATACGAGAGGCGGGTTCCCGCGATAATCTTCCTCTCGTTAAGCGCTCATCTTAGTACGCTTACCGACGAACGTTGTATTTCGAATGTATTGCAACAGTTCCGACCCATCAATTTTTTTATGCACCAAGCAGATTTTAAAAGGCAGCACTCCGCAGTGATCGTACAGGTACCTCGATAACGCGTGAGCCGCTAAAAACACGGCGTCCACTACGAACGGAACGTAGCTTTCTTGAACGTGCTTCGTCGTCAAAGAGTTGGCTGAAAAAATGATAACATCGTATAGCGCGCCGTCTACCATATATTTTACCATTTTTTTAACTTACACAAGCACGCATCGTCGAGTTCTCGGCAACGGAAATTATGCATCCAAAAATGATCGAACCATTTGTACCGTCTCGAGTGATTTAACGGGTTTAAATGCGTAAAATATTCGTTGAAAGCTAAAAAGTTTTCGTTTGTGACGCGAGCGTCGGACGTCGTACCGTAATCGGAAAATGTACCTTGACTCGATTTGACCTTAGGTTGAATAGTAATAGCACCGACTGCGACATCGGGATTGTCCTGAACGGCGCTCCTTTTATTACCCCAGTTGTCGCTAGCGACCCACGCGAAATGGGCCCCGTAATTTTGCTGATTAACAGCTTTCAGTATCTGTTCGTAAAACTATTCGTGGAGCGAACGATTTAGCGTAGAAACGAATCGTTTCGCTTACTCGTTTAACATTGTCTTCGTTGACGAATAAAACAACGCCGCGTCCTTTCTGCTTTCTCAGTTCTTGCACTACGGTTTCGTAATCCTTCTCCTTAAATTCTCGTTTTAACTTGATGTTGGCGGCGATGCAGATATCTGCGATAAATAATCGGTTCGCTCGATTCCCGGGTAACCTACTAGGTAGAGTAATATACGAATATGGATACGGATACGCCCCTACTTCTCTCCTTGGAGTGCTTTTGAAACGCTTCGAAACCTTGCTCGCCGTAGCTTCCTTCGTCGTAGACCGCCGATACGTACGACCATTTCAGCTTGTCTATCACGTCGGCCATCGCTTGAGCCTGCAAAGTGTCCGGAGGAACCACTCGAGTGAAATATTCGAATCGAGTTTTATCGCTTAACTCCGGCGCGGTGGATGAATAACTAATCTGAGGAATCTAAATCGATGAAAAAAAACAACTTTAGGTATCGATATATTTTGATGGTCGCTTTATTTGCGTCGCGCTTTTTATATCTAATAACTCGGTCCCCGCGAAATACTTTTACCGTATGAAAGCTTTCGACGGAATTACTAGAGGTACTTTTAAGAAATGAAGCTGGAGGAACTGCTGTTTTATTATTGAAAAGGATGATTAAAAATAAATAGAAAATAATTATGAATACGGTGCGGTCTCGTATCGACGGCGTAGATAACCGGGCGGTACTTACTGCTCGCCGTCATTTACCACATTTCGCACACCGAGAAAATTCGAATAAAGAAACCATTGAGTTAGCAGACGGTTATAAAAGCATCGTTTTGTTGAAATTCTATTCGCAATCGAAGTGTTTCAGTTGTCTCCCTAAGTAAGAGTCCGTAGAAATCGAAAAGTATACTCTACTGTATCTACATCGATGGTATTTTATCCCACATGTGCGAATGGTTGCTATAACGCGTACGCTTCAAAATATTACGAGACTTATTTTCATTCAAATACGATAAATCCTCTTGATCTGGATCGAAACACGCTAAAATCCGAACCTGATGCTTTCCGAACTGTCCACCAAATTATCGATTGCGTAGACCGTTTTGATTTGAGTTGAGCTCGTTCAGCTACGAATTACAACATGAATAATGAGAATTGCATTGATTTGATAAGAAACTCGCCTCGTAAATTTCTTCATATGGTACCGTACCCGTCCTATACTTCGCACCTCACGATGCGCTTTTATATGTACAAATGACAAAATTCGAAGAAAATAGAGCCGATGTCTCGCGTTTGTTGTAGGCCTATGTTAAACGAAGAGTCGGAACGAGTGAGAACGATGAGTCGGAACGAAACGAAAATTAATAATAAAGAAGCGAGAATTTGTTAAATCGTTTGCTGAGTTCGTTTTTTTGGTGCCTTTTTTGAAAACTAATCTAATTTACGATCAACTATTACACTCTGTAACTACGTTGGTTACATTTTTAACATTGCAACGGCTAAGGTTGCTCGCGCCCCGTTCGGGGACGAACTAGCGTTCTTTTTTGTAACGAATTTTCCAGAATGATTTCAAAAACTAATTACACGAACTTGCTGTTTACCGAGCGTAATAATGCCTCGGATTTTTCTGATAATGCCTACATATTCGCGTACGTTCGACCGAACAATTACAAAATGAACATTTTCAACTCTTCGAAGGAATCATGCGCAGGTACGCGCAATGGAGAACATTTTACTGTTAATAAATCCGATTCTTTCCAACGAGCTCCATTCTAAACGCGTGAATAATACGAGAATTACGTCCGAATCGCGAACATAGTCGCCGATATTCGCTACGAATCCCGTTCAATTTCGAGTGATTCCGTCCAATCAGTGATTTTTTCAGAGAAAAGGGAAATCGATTAAGTGTAACGATAAATGTGAATGACGGTGCGCGAAATCCATTTAAAGTTACCGGCGCTTGAGAATTTATAAAATACAAATTATATACACCGTCACTTTCTCCGCCTTCTCTCTCGTATATATACAACTACATCGCAGGTATCATGCAAACGAAAATTCATTTGGGAAACTTTATATTTCTACATAAATTTGAGCCAATTTTTGTTTACCTGATGCTTTTGAGCAAATGTGCAAACGATTTAACGTTCTTTAATTCTAATAATTCTAATTTTAATTCTTTACTTTTTAAATGAGAAAATTTTTGTGTATTTTTTGTATTATTACAATCAAGTTTGAGGTTGATGCACACTCAATTTCAAACTTATTCGAGTCCTCGAACGTCAACATACACATCGAATGGGTTTAAGAAAGCTCTCTGAATATGTTTTCAGAGTGTGGTAAGAATAGTAAGGCGAACTATATTTCCAAAAGTTTTCCGCCCTGAAAGCATGCTGCTTTCGCATCATACGCACGCGAGCAAAATTACACGAGTGTCCTCCGCAGACTTTCGCAGTAGGTACGCGCGCGTACAGTAATAATTGCGTGAGCTAGCCTAAAAGTCGCGTCGGATGAATTTATAAATTATCCGAAATCGTGTCGTCAAATGTTTCACGTTCTACCTCGGATTTACGCGAATCCGAGGAATCGAGCGAACGAGCGTCGAAAGGTCGTAAAGAAAGAAGCGAGAAGATTTTTAGATGTCTAATTACCAACTACGAAGGCGAGTTGATTAGCCGAGAGAAATAGTCGAATTTTAGGCTGAAACTCGACCGGCCTTTTTGTTCGCGGACGTCTAAACAACCCGATTGAAAAGTTTTTCCTTTCCGTCTTACGAAGAGAGCAGTTTTTGAATCGAGGGTCGGCGACGATCTCGAATTACAAAAATTTCTTTCGAATCTCAACTAAAGCGACGGGCGTACTGCATCCAATATTTATGTCCATTCAATCCCTCGTTCTCCAGCTAAGTAGGATAAAAAGAGGTTTAGCTACTTCGGTCGAGAAACGCGTACAGTGGGCAAAAAAATCGAATCGACCGAATAAACGACGCGTAAAGGTGAACGAGAGCGAAAAGAAATTACAAACTCCGTTAAATTAAGCGAAAGCATTTTTGATTAACATTTTCCTAAAGCGATACGAGCGTATAAACCGCGCGCCGAACAACGTCCTCTCGATCGCCGGTCAGCGACACGCTTAATAGAACGAACGGAAATTAAACCATCAGTTTCGTTAAGACATTCAGTTTTATCGTATAAATGTCGATCGTTGAAATCCAAAACTTACCGTAACTTACTCAGACTATATCGCGATGAGATTTAACTCGCGAGCGCCTACCTTAAACAATCGCAACACGTTGGCGACCATGCTGGACACTTGACTAGACGCGGCTCCGATGACAATAGGAACGGGCTTCGGGGCTCTGTTAATCACCCTTTCGTCGTTGGGACAACGATAAAATTCCATGTTATCTTGGGAAAGCGAGTTTTTAATAAATTTGAGCGTTTGTTCCAAACCGTGCGTATCCTGATTACAAGTGTCCAAAATATGCGCGCCGAGGGTAACGCCGGGCAGTAGAGTGCCGTTGCGATTTATCTCGTCCAAGGCGAACAACATGGCCTCCATCCGTTGAATGCCCTTGTCCGGCTTTATAGCCGCGCAGTGTCGCCCTTCGGGCGAACCGTCCTCGTGAATGGGGAATAATCCGCCCAAGATAATCTCGCCCGGTATCGTAACGTCGTTGGTGTCGCTTTCTTCTTCCTCTCGACTTACGCGAGTCGACGAAAGGGGTAGAAAAAATAAAAGTATTACGGTAATCCATAAAGTTTTAATCCGCATTACTCAGCTAAACACCGTCGATTCGTAAGAGAAACGTGGAAAAGAGACGGCGAAAACGTCGGTCGAGGGCATCGGCGAAAAGATAGTTAATTGGTCAAATTTGAGCTTTATATTTCGCGAATTCCGACAAATTTTCCGGTTCGGCGACGACGAACGAACTAATAACGACTAGTCGTCGACAGAAACGTCGTTCGGCGAAAATGAACCGAAATGAGAAAAAATAGTATTCGAAAATAGTAAACTATCGGCGGCTATTCGCCGAAACTCGGATCTCGGCCATCGTTTTCGTTAGTTTCGAGGCGCGAAAAACTACTAAAGGCGTACTTTTCGGAAAATTCTGCTACGGCTATCGTTCGGTCGGTGGTCGTGTAGCAGTCATCGACCGCGGAACGCGCGATTGAATCAATCAATTTAGCCGGACAAAGATTCGGCGCGCGGCGATCGAAACTTTTAAACCGGAGGAAAACAAAGCTCGGCGTCGCTGAGCTGGAAGCGGTCGCCGCCCGAAACTCGTAATCTTTCCTCGGCGGCTTTCATCGACGCAGTTTATAAAACAATTTCGGACCCGAAAAAAAACCATAAACCACCGAAGCGCGCTAACGATCGATGCCGCTGAAATATTAACGCGGGCGGTCTTTCGGGCGAGCCGACGAGACCTCCGATAAAAGTATACTGTATTAATACGGGTAATTGAGATAAGCGTTATCGTCGACGGCGAATTAATTATCGGGTTCTAGACCGAGTGATAATGTATTTCGGCGTCGAAAAATCGGAGAATGGCTATTCGTTCTCACGAACGCCGTCGATGCGGATAACACGCCTCTCGCGCGCTCGCCGATCTTAAAAGACTCTAAATGGACTAACTAATTTGCTTCTCTCTCTCTTTCTTTCTTTCTTTATTTTTCTCTCTCTCTCTCTCTCTCCGGCGTTAGTAACTCGACGACGGCGACGACGACGACGACGAAGAATTCGCTCGAAAATTTGGTTCGCTCCGACCGAACGGTGGCTTTCTTTTTATCTTTCGCTCTTTCTTCGAGTTTGTCGGCGAAACAAACGCACTCGCGCGAAGAGACGAATTCGTCGGTGGTAGAAAAAGATATTGGTTTTCGATCAGTTTCTTCGCTTATGCTTTATTCATAAAACCTATTCGACGTTACGGCAGGTGCCTGGCGACCGAGATGTTTCGATTTTCGTCCGCCTTCGACCTTTCGGTTTCGTCTACGAGAAAAGGGTGGAAATTTCTGTTCGGCTTACGTGATCCGTGCTTACGTATAAATAAGCTAAGAGTTACGCAAACATTCTTTCGTCGCGCGCGGCGCATCGCAACGACGGAAGCCGGAAAATGAAGCAGCTCGACTCTTCTTTCTTTTTTCTCTTTCTCAATCTCTTTCGCTCCCTCGTTACGTTTTAAAAAGTGAAGATTCTACGCCGGCTGAAGCCGTAGCCAACCCCGGCGACTATTACCTTCGTTTATACGCGCGGCCAAACGCGTGTTTCTAGTTTGTTAGTTCGTTAGTCGGTCGGTCTCTTTTCTAATTTCCTCGTCGCCGGTTTTAATACGCCGCGGGCTTACGATGCCGTTTTTAGGCGTGCCGAACGTAATTCAGTTGCAATTTTGCAATTCCGTCATCGTACTGTACCTTCGTGACAAAATGCTATCGATGATAAGATAATATAATACGTGTTTATCAATCTGCTCAACCGCTCGGTTCAGCTTTTCGACCTTCTCTACGCTATTTCCGATGTAACAATGATCGTTGTTCGAAGGTTTCATTTTCCATACTGCAGACACATAAAATATGATTGTCGGACCTGAAAGATACCCTTCTACGAGATAATTGTATTATTATTAGAATGCATCCCTCCGCTGCCGAGAGCGTCAGGGAAAGGAAACAGAAAAATAACTTCAGTTTTTAAGCCTTCCTACTTACCGCGTTAGGTATACGCCCCGATAGCGATACCTCACTTAGGTTCAGTGCGTTTTATTATCACCGACTTTTTTATTGCAGAACATTTCGATGACGCGTTAAAATTGCCGCTGTTAAGCCGGCAGGTTTGGTTACTCTGATCGAACCTCCGACCTCTTGAGGGGATCAATCTACTCGAGGGGATCTATACGTCGGCTCATCTGAACTGTAAACTTCGATGTTATCAGCATTTCTACAATTACTATTTCTACAATCTACTGCCACTTTGCTATTTGTTATTCAAAAACTACATTGTTAATATTTTATTTAGTTTTATTGTTTTGTTTTGTTTTGTTTGACGTGTTGGTCTCTGTAGTTAGTTAGTTTATTCCCGCATCAAGCCTGACGATATGGTACAAAAATCACAGACAAGAAAATTAATTAAATCACACAACATCACAGTTCTATCTTCTTTCTTTTGTTTCTTTAATGTTCGAATAAAACTCGTCGGCATCGGTCAATCGGTATCCAATGAACGGGTTTCCCGTTCGCCAAACTTGCCACTATAAAAGATATAATAAAGAGGTCGAACTTGAATTTAGAATTTATTATTTTTAAAATGGGCTCTCCAAATGGCTGAGCTGCTTCTCAGCGGAGCCCTGTGGAAAATGTAAACAAAAATGCACTTTCTATAGACGAGAAAGAGGTTTGCGGCAACAGGTAGAAATGGCGACAGCAAATGCTGAAATCTTACGCCATGCTAACGTTGTTGAAGCGAAGAACGAGCGAGCAATCAGCCTTAATTGCTTATAACTGCAATATCCGTGAAAAAGTTAGTTTTAAAAGCAAGGTTTTGAAACACGAGCTGATATCGCCGAATAAAAGTGATTTTCTCAAGAACAGATGAACAACTGTCCATCTACTACTACACAACTACTACCTAACTTTGAAGATTTGACAGCGAATGACGAGAAGCAAATTTTACTCTGATATGTCGAAAGCTTCGAACAGTGTGTCACATTATTCGAAAGTTAAAATCATAGGCCTCGGCGACACTGTTATAAATTGGATCAAAAGCTCCTCGACTGATCGACATAAGGAGTTATTATGAACAGCTGCAAATCTCCGTGGATCCACGTGAACTCTCATGCACCGCAAAGTATCATCTTGGGGTCCACTCTACTCTCGTTTATGTAAATGATGTAGATAAAAGATCAAACATACCACGATACATAAAATTGCGGGCGGATCATATCAAATTATTATGAACTATTGCATCACGACCATGATCTACTTCGAGAAGACATTCACAGCTGATGTATTGAGTCAAAAATGGCAATTAACAATTAATATTCGGGCGATCCAATACAGAACAATCACGCGCAATAGACAACATTCCACTCAAACATTCAAAGCGTGAACGTGGTCTACACGTGTAGTGATTTAATGGCGCATCGCTGCGGCCTCAGCTTAAGTGATAAATGCAATAGCATAGCAGTAACTGCAAAAGAAGATCACTTAGTGCGCGCTGCCGTGGGCTTCGACTAACGGGAACAAAATTTTCTCATGTCTTTGTTTAAAATCTACGTTCGTCCCCATAATAGAATAAGCGTCCGCAACATCGTACCCCATTCCTGAAAAAAGGACGTTTCACAAGCCGTATTTAAAATCTGGATATACTTTGCAATGGTCACCGTCTCAAGATACTTCAGGTACATTCATTGAATACGGGCGCCATCGTTGTGGGGTGGTCAATGACAATTGGGCGGTGGACAACTGGGCGGAGGGCAATTGATAAGGTGACAACTGGACTGTTAACATTTTCACATTATAGTTAAAAACTGAAACTTGTCTTTATTGCTGATGATATATTAAGATTATTATATAAGAGTCATATTAAACATCCATCATACAAACAAACAAAAAAATGAAAAATACTCAGTCGTCAGCACAGATTCTTAGCTATTACACGAAGATATTCCAAAAAGTTATGATTAGCGTAATTGGCAACAATGTTGCTGATGCGCAACTCCATATGTCTGTAACATTTTTTCTTTTCAAATGGCTGCCCGGGCGAAAACTTGTTCGATTCGTCGCTCGTTCAAAGCTTGCTCGATTTTTAATTTATCCAAGAATTTTCAAAGTGTTGGATGATGGCAACCGACGACTGACTGGAAATGGCGATGTCAAGCTTCAACAGAATTGTTTGATCGTGGTAATCCACTTTCAGCTTTGTCGAAAACGTTCCACAGAGAAACTGGAAATGTTGGAGGCGTACGATGATTTCGCCTCGAAATAATCAGCGACTGCCATAGCTTCCATTGGATTAGCTTCATAACTTCACCGAAAGCATCGTAAACATCGGGCGAAAGCACGAAAGCAATTGCAGTCAGTCTCTTAATGCGATTTGCGAAATCAACACGTTACTGTACCTAGATTGCAAATTGAATTCCTGCACTTTTCGGAAGATGTTTTGCGACAGGTGAAAAAGACAGCCGTGAACATTGATGCCGGCGAATGTTTGTTGGAAGACATTAATGACAGCCAATTCGAAATCAGTCAAAAAAAGAGTCTGGTTGCAAACGGCTTAAACCAGAAAGAATGTTCAAAAACTGAACGTAAGTTTCTCACCTTTTGTTGGGAAGCAAAGCGTAGATTAACGGAAAGAAATTAAGAAAATCGAACGAAAAAATGTTGGTTGCGCAGTAATTCTTGCGCTGCACGGCAACGCATGGGGTCGAGACGTACGTGGTCTGATCCTCTCGGTGGTACCTATTGGGATGTCGCGATAGTAAGCGCTGCCCATGCCTCTGGTCACTCGTATTTTTAAATTTACCTTTCCCTCCCTCGCGCGGAAAGGACATCAAGCATACATTAGGACAAGCGCGCGCTCGCCTATATAGATAAAAATAATTCTTAACCATCGTTCAGTCGACCGGTTTCATTCATTACCATGCAATTTACTTTAATCAAATGCTTAATGTTTTGTTGAGACACAGTTTTATCGAAGTTTTAATACTACTATTTTGTCTTTTTAATTCTATATCTTCGACCATTCCAGAGAGCATGGAAAGGATTTGAAATGGGAATCAACTGGGATTTTAGTGAATTGTATTTTATCAGTTTCAAATTTAAATTTCGAATTGCATAGATGCACGAAGTAACAACAAGAATGCACTGCACACTTTCAGCAGTATTTCGAGTGATACAAGTTTCTCTATTACAGAAACGCTTTATCATTATCATTGAAAATAAAACGTAAAAACTCCAAAATAAATTAAGAAGTCCCCGTAAGGATGTGCAAGCTGAACAAAAATTGTTTAAATGAACACGAGTAGATTAGTTATTGTTCCGGTATCTCGTAATCACGATTGATTAATTTTATCAACGATAAAGGTCGGCAATATTCATTCCAAACGCCTTTGCACGAATTAGGATGGTAGTGGGCGAACTTTTCAGCCATTATTTCATCTTTACTTTTGAAACAGCATTCGCACCGATTGAGAACCAATCGTTTCCTGCCCGAGACGTTGCTCGTTAAATCGTGTAATTTATTCGCGAGACTTTCCCATTTTTCTACGGCGTCTCCTCGGGTCGAATCGGTGTTCAAAATCAGTTCGTCTTCCATCATGGCGAAACAAAAATCTGAAAATGTTCGCTGAACTTGTTCGGCGCTTATCGGACAGTCGTTTTTATCAGTTTCGTAAAAACAATCGACGATTGACAAATAGTTTTCCACTGTGTACACTTTACGAGAAAACGTAGCCGACGAAGGATCAACTAGAATCCAACGAGATTCCGACGAATCCATCGTTACCGTTTGTTCAACGGAGTCGATTAATATTACCGGACTCAGCGAGATATCGGTCGAAACGCGCAACGGTATTAGTCGAGCGTTTCTCGGAACGAAAGCCTTCGTTTTATTGACCGAACCATCGTTGAGAAATATTTTTTGTTTCAAGTTGATTTTACCGGGAGACTGAACCGCGGCGTATATGATGGGATATCCCGCTTCCTTGAACCACGATTTCAACACGGCGGCGGGTTCTTCGCTGCCGGACACTTCTCCTAACAAGCTAATCCAATCGTTCAGTCCGGCGTTAGAGTAGGCGAACTTATCCGCGAGCTTTTTTAAAAACAATATCCACAAGTCGTTACCGTATCCCGCGGCTATGGAGTGAAGAAAAACTACGGGTTTGCCGAAACAGTGGTCGGCTATATCTCGCGTGACGTTGTAAGGCTGGATCAGAGACTTCGAGTGATCCGCGGCTAAATTCTCCGAAACGATTTCACTAATCCGTCGTTCGACCGATGCGGGCGACGATTTCAGTTTTTCGGACAGTAACATTTCCAAATAAGCGGTCAGTCCTTCTTGCAAACAAATTTCGCTCCAATGGCTAACCGTTACTACGTCTCCTAACCACTGATGAATAATTTCGTGGACCAGAATGGCGCGTCCGCGTTCCGTTTCGGAAAAGCGCGTAAAACCGCTCTCTAAGGTTATCAATCCGAAGTTTTCAACGCCCCAAAACGGACTCGGATTCACATTCATTAAACCGAGTTTGGACAAAGTATAGGTCAGGCCGAAGGTAGTTTCGAAAATCTCCAAAACTCGTCTGGTCAGATCGATTTCCCACTCGAACGCGTCGTAGTTTTCGTCGTTCGAATAGAACAATTCTATTTTCGGCTTAACAGATTCGTCGACACTTTTCGAAAAGTTTCCCAGTAAAGATACGGTTACGACATAAGTTGGAATTTTAGGCGTCGGACGATAACATTCGATCGTACGGCCGTTAACGCCGTCCGTCGCGACGGTTCCGACTTCGGAGTTACTGTAAGCCTCGGTGTCCGAGGAATGTTCGACGCAGATGGTAAAATTAGCTTTTAAAGCGGGGTGATCGAAACAAGGAAATACAGTACGCGCCAACCGCATTTGAAAAATCGTCGTGACCGCCCAATTCGGTGAATTTGGATTATTCAACCTCAAGCCGGAACTTCCGCCTTCGGAGCTTAAAACCGAACCGTCGAAATAAGCGAACTCCAGCGTGTACGTGGATTTAGCTTTTAGAGCGCGTTTGAAATCCAAAATGATTATCTGTAAACTTTTTATCAAGGTGATCTTTTCCAAACAATAGACTTCACGCTCGTCGCAAGACGATAGCCGAATTTTCAGAAAATCCACATTGATGGTATCTAGATGAACGGCTATTCGCTTCGTAGAAGTTTTAATCATCAGAGCGATATTAACACTTCCGACGAAATTTTCGGTATTTTTAAAATTAATCGTCAAGTTATAATGAACGGGAGTAGCGCCGAACAAATGTCCGTCTTCGGCGATACGCGCTTCGTTCGGCATGGAAAAATTAGTCGCTGTATCGATATCAGTGTTTATCGAAAACTCCGGACATTGATCCGAGGTAGTTACCGTATTTTCTGAGAAACAAGATCGCAAATTCGCGTCATCGTCGTCGATTTTTTTTCTACCGTACGAAGCAAACAAAATTCCTATTAAGGCGGCCGTCGCCACGAACGCCAAAGCGCCCATCACCGCCCCGACGATTAAAGTTCGTTTAGCGCACGAAAATAGAGGCATAATAATTAATATTTAATTATTAGTAGAGTTAGCTAGAGTATGCAACTAGTCGCCGTCGAAATCCTAACGAAAGATAAGACACCCGACGAACGATCGTCGGTTGCGTTTCGTTGGATTTTCTCGAATATAGGCAACAACACTGATCAAACAGGATTCCAACATAAATTCAGCTGTCGTCGAATAACAATAGCATACCGAAGAACACATCATTATCGCCGTCATCATCGAAAGTCGTAAGCTACCAGTTTCGCGAAATGTTTTTGCACCCGGATATAAATACTGTAATAATTAACGCTATTCGTTACGCGTTAGAGTCCGGTTTTCAATTAGTAATCGTTTTTTTTCATTAAATTTAATCTGAACATTTTACGAACAACTTTTTTTTCCAAAATTTAATAAAGTTTAGACGATAGGAGTTACACGTTCGGGACTAACGCCCACGTCGGTTTGTAATAACAACAGTGGATAAAAGAAACCAAATAATGGTGCACAGGCACCAATTGAGCTGAATCATCCAACGAACTGTTCGAGATTTATACGTTCAGCTGAACAAAGATTACCCGAGAGATGGAAAAATGATTCCTATTCCCGCGCTTATTCTGCTTTTATAAAGGCCGATTTTAACGTTATTCATCGGTTTGAATCGGTTTATTTATTTACACTATCAAATAATATTAAAAATGCTTAATTATCGTTATATAATGTTGCGAACATTTTTACGTCCTAAATTCAGTCGCCAAATTAATAAACGAACAAACCTACGTAACGCAGCTGATGATAGAATCTCCTACCTTCAGCACTGCATAGATTATATTTCATATTTAGTGATCATACTTACGAAATACTTTGACGTCGAATAATAAAGCGAAGTTGCTTCTTACTGCTTTTGAACTTGGTAACGGTTTTAGGATAAACCATAACCAGTCAATATATGACGCTGTTCTCGTTATGATTTCGCAGGATTTAGCATTTGTTGTTTCACGCATTCTTCTTACCGTACATAAATAAGTTTTACACCCGCATGAATCTGAATCAGCAACAGTTCATCACGGGCCACGAATGGTCGCCGTTCGCAAAGATGAAACAGACTGACTAAACCACGGTCTCGTTTCATGACTTAACTAGTGGTGGGAATGTCTTTGGTCTGTCTCGATCTTATCGATTATTTTTTTGTAATTCAATCAAACTTGTTTGAACGCTGGTAACGTAACGGACTTTATTCAATAATTATTTATAGTTTCGATACGGGTCATTTTTTATTTTAGTCGACTGCTTTTTGATGTATAAAATCAAAACTCGATTCATGTTTTCAGCTCGGAGGCTGCGATATTTAGGTAAAAAATAAATGTAAGCGTCGGAACCTTGTAAATAAATTAGTTCAATTCTTGTAAATACGGATGGGTCGCGCGGTAGAAATCCGTTATCAGTGTAACTTTCAGTTCGACGGGTAAGTCGTCGAATCGTATTGAAAATTTTGACTAACATACAATCGAAGCCGTTATAGCGCCGACCGACCGTTATTCTTAACATATAATTATTCCGTACGATGGAAACAGTTAAGAGTTTCTCCCGCGAAAACAAATTTTTTAGGTGGGCGAGAGCGGGGATATTACTTCGAAAAATATAATACGAGATGTAAACAATTAAATTTTTGCGACACTTCGAGTGAATGTTTTCGACAAAACGGAAAATTCGAATAAAAGGACTCGAATCGAGTTTGAGCGACAACTTATCAACGCCACGCTCGAAATATAATTAATTTGACACCGCGAGTCGCCGAGCGCCCGTAAAATTTTCCCTCGTTTCAACTCGCCGGAACCGACGAAAATTCGTCGATGACGCCGTCGACGAGTGAAACTATTAAAAACGCCGACCGTAAGACCGACCATCGGATCTATCGCGATAGAGCCCGCGTTAGGCTATCACCTACTAGGCGAGTTCGGCGCTATTTTCGATAATCGCGCTCGGCTTTTTCGAAGCCTAATAGCTAGTTTTTAAGCAATTTCGGTCTCCGACGTGATATATATATAGTGCAATTCGCTCGATTCGAGTTCACTGTTTTCGAGCGTATAATCGTCGACGAGGAAAAATCTTTTTGAATAATACATCGGGTACTTTTAACGCTCGGCGGTGAATCGAATTGTTTCTATCGCTCGCCCGCTGATTTTGTTGAGAATTCGAAGAAGAAGAAGACTCTGAATTCGACGGTTCGCCGCGTCTTTTTAATGTAAACATTTAGAATAAATATCGCCTACCTATCTACCTATTAGATCGGACAAGTTTTACTACTTTACCCGTCTTAAAACCCGAATCCGAGAGACAGTCCGATCCGACGCGCGCGATACTTTCGTTTCGAAATTTATCATTTTTTAACTAGCTACCGCTAATCGCCGAATTTATTACCGGGTCTCGTTAGAGAGATTGATAACTGGAATAGAAAGAGCGCGAATGTTTTCCGGTTACGTTTTAATTAGCTCGACGCTAGAAGGAATTAACGGCTCGACGCGATTATCAGCGATCGAGTCGGCGGATTTCTTCGAGAAACGATCGAATCGGACGATTCCGATTGTTTCGGATAACTACACGGACGGAATGATTTGGTCGACTTTTTCTCTCGACAACGCGTCGTCGCACGTTAATACGAGTAGCGTTCAATTAGTAGCGCCGCCGAGCGCCGTGCTGGTAACGGCGGCTTGCTGTTTATTGTTAACGTTTTGCATAGCGGGAAATTTACTGGTCGTTTTAAGTTTCGCCCACGAACCCGCTTTGCAAGTGATAACCAACTATTGGATCGTCAGTTTATCTTTGACGGACATCGTGTTAGCCGTCGCGGTAATGCCTTTACAAATGACGAGAGAACTGTACGACGGAAAGTGGACGTTCGGACCGACGGCTTGCGACGTTTTCATCTGTATGGACGTACTCTGTTGCACTTGTTCGATTTATCATTTATGCCTCATCAGCTTAGATCGGTACTTTTGCGTCAGATTCCCGTTCGCCTACCCCCGGATAAGAACCAAGAAGGCGACGGTAGCCGCCATCGTGTGCACTTGGTGCGTGTGCATCGTTATCAGTTTGCCGAGACTGTTCGGCTGGAAGGACGCGCAGCCCGACGAGTACGCATGCGTGATGACGAATAAAGTGTACATGGTGTTCTCGTCGGTGCTGTCCTTTTACTTCCCTTTATTTCTCATTTGTTGCATGTACTTGGCCATTTACCGAACGACGCGCGCCCGAACAGTCAAATTTAATAGATATCAACTGAATCAACGGCGAATTAACAGCATCCATCGAAGCGACGAAGTCAACGCGGCTACCGAGCCCTTTATCGAAGAAGCGGTCGGTAACGATTGCGCGGTTACGACCGTTAGAGCCAGCGACGAATCTAGCACCGACTTGACGTCGAAACCGCCGCCGCCGAAACGCGACGAAGGTCGTTCGGCGATGACCAACGTCCTCGCCGGTCGTTTCGTTCAATCCATGTCCTTGCAAGCGCTGTTGGCCCATAGCTTGACGTTCGACAGTTTTTACGGAAATAAAGATCCCAGCGAAAACGGCGCTAATGACGCGCCGCGCGAAAACTGCATCGATTCTCACGCGAAAAGATTTCGACCGTTTTTTTCGATTCCGAGCGCTTCGGATTTACGAAAGAGAAACCAACTCAATCGAGCTAAGCTTACTCGTAGGCGGCAAAAGCAAGAGCGCAAGGCGGCCAAAGTTGTGGTCATAGTTCTCGCCGCGTTCGTCTTACTTTGGGCGCCTTTTTTTCTGGTCAATCTGATCGGCCCTTTGTGCCATTCTTGCGTCATCAGCGACGACGTTTGGAAGCTGGTAACTTGGTTGGGGTACTGTAATTCGGCTGTCAATCCGGCGATTTATACTTTTTTTAATCGCACCTTTAGACGAGCGATACTGGACGTTTGTAGAAAACCTCGAAGACTTTGCTGAAACCATTCGATCG
Source organism: Prionchulus punctatus (assembly GCA_034698125.1). Lineage (NCBI taxonomy): Eukaryota > Metazoa > Nematoda > Enoplea > Mononchida > Mononchidae > Prionchulus > Prionchulus punctatus. The sequence goes on along the minus strand of JAQGBA010000069.1, from coordinate 19,102 downwards.
AAAAATTATTAGCGCGTAATAAATTTTGGTGTTACATCTTTAAAATTTTATTTGTAAATCTAAATAAACTAAAAAAACGACATTCAACTTTGTTCATTGTTAAAAAAAGCTAAAAGCTAAAAATATTTCGTATAAGTTTGTCCCTCGCAATTTTTCCTTCTCCAGTGACGAAAACAATTTCGCTGCTATCAGTTGAAAAATTAAAATAATTTACCGAACCGGTGCGCGAGGGTGAGTTTTCCTCGAATGGTTTGCATCCATTCGAAGTCGCGATAAAGCGTTGCAGATCTCCAGCATATCGAGAAAATCTTAATAATTCACTCAAATAATTTTTTCAATAATACTTTGTTCCCAGAATTGATATTTGCGAGATTCGAAAACTAAGCAAACAATTGTGCGGCATGCACTTCGGATTATCATTTGGAAAGAGAATTGAAACGCAGGATACAATGTGTTAGTAGCAGTTGGGAAGACGATTCATCGAAAAGTGATACTGTTACAGGATAACAGAACCGCAGGGACCAGACCCGGGAAGAACTAAGATTGTCGAAACCAATCATTTTTTACTTCGAAATTTGTATAATACACCGAACGCATTTGAATGTTTTGCAGCCGAAAGAAATAATGCAAATGTAAGTCTACAACGGAATGTGTTACATAAAATGAACAAATGCAATAAAAAAGGATAATTAGATTCGTGAAATTCTATAACGATTGAAGTAGGTTAAAAATTGAACTAATTTCGAATTGATGCGTAATCACTCGTTTTAAGTGATAAAAATAACTACGTTTACTTACATAAAGAAAAAAGCGCGAAGAGCAAACTTGTAACATTATAACGAAACAACAACAAAAATATTCACTGATTCGCTTGCTCGCACGCGTCGATCCAATCGCTGTACACGTCGACAGGTTCGGACAAATAATTAATTGATGTTTGAAAATCTTCCAAACATACTCGACAGCTAACGAATCCGACGTTTCTGTCTCGATCCCTAAAATAAATGTTTAATTTTATGATGAAGACACGAAAGCGCGCAACCGCAACAAAGCGAGCTAAAATTACGAAGACAAATAACAAGGGGAGGGGTGTTGTGACAAAAAAATCCGAAAATGTCACAACAGTCATTTATTTTTGCGATTCAAAATGCTTCGAATATAGTCATTTAATTTTGGACATACGTTTTGTCTAAATTCATCGTTCCAAGAAAATTTCGTCACAAAGGAAAGCGACTTATTCCGATGAAACATTTTCTTCGAAGCAACTATGAATAACAGCAATCCATTGTTTAAATATGTTTTCGGCTTGTTAATTATGTTTCGTGGTTTTTTTTCTTGTACTGTCAGAGAGAGCGAGAGAAAGGGGTTTTTGGGTGTATTTCATCTTTGTTCGAACTAAAGGCGGCTAGTAAAATTTTGTCGGGCAAATCATTGCACAGAAAAGGGTTTTCTGCGCAATTTCGTTAAACTATTGAAATTGTTGTCGAAAGACAATGAATGAAAACAGTCCAAACTTGTTGAGCGAGCTAATGCTCGACTGTCACCATCGAATAGAAATAATTAATTAATGGTTTGTTATTTACTTTGTTGTGGATTAATATTTCCGCAACAGGGGGGGAGTGGTCGTAAACGGAAAATTATAAACACTTGCTTATAGAACAAAATTTGAAACGTCGGAATATTTCTTTTTCCTTACATTTTCACTTCGCACGATCGTTCGTGGTTACAAAATGGGCAATTAAACTGAGTATCCAGCGGCTGAATCTGTTTCGCCTTGGTCGGCGCCTTTCGCCTGCTTTTACGCTTTCCCATATCTTCGCCTGTTTGCGCCGATGTCTGAAAAATAAACGCCGCTTAACAAATAAAATAAACGAGCTAAGTGAAAAAAAGTCAACTCCGTACCATATTAGATTGGCTACCTCCTATTTGTTTTAATTACCCTGGTCGTTTTCAAGATATTAAGATGGGACATATAAATCTAATTAATAAGCCAGGCGCGCTTAAAACATTTCTCAAATCTCAAAATAAATTTTAAACCATTTTCCGGAGAGTATTCAATGAACGAGCCAAATAATAAATAAAAATTAATAAAAAATCGTTTCTTACAATGATGATTTCGGTTAGATCGCTGGCCTTTTATAAAGTGAAATAAAATGACGAAATTCGTCGTCAAACATTTGAAATTTCGTGTGGAAAATTAAAATGAATTCAGTGACGTCTGCTGCGGCCTTAAATTCAATAAGTGATGCGTTGACATAAACGTTCGTCTCGTACCTGTTACAATAAAGCGATTATGATTACGGCATCTGGAAGATGGATAAACGGTACATAAAAACGTTATTACAAAAGTATGAAAATAAAAATATTGACATCGAAAACAATGATAAACATATCGGTAGAAATGCATATGTTTCTTGCAACGAAGCAGCGCAGAAAAGTGAAAATTACCGTTAAATAAACGGGTTTGGTACGTGATATACCTGTCAATCGGCATCCTCGATGAAATCGCACACGAAACTCTTTTTGCATTCTGCATCGCATTAGCATGCATCGCATGACTTCCCCCATGCACCGTCGTGAAATTCTTGAATTAAAATTATTACACTCTCGGAAAACGGTTCAGACTTTACCACGATCGACGCTGGTAAATAACGGCCAAATACAGTGCACATATTTACAGTGTTTTACTCGATTGCTTCTTGATACGTTATTAGTTATTTTGATTTATAGAAAATTCTTATTGTTTATCTATCATGCGAAGTGAACAATAACTTTGGCGCGTACAGTACTTTGTTGCGACGATGTTACAGTAAATCGGCTTTGGGTTGACAAAATGTAAAAAACGAGTTTTGTAAATTTCGAACCTTCAATTTTTGAGTATTATAGTTAGTTTTAATCGGTCAGTGTCTGAAAATTAAAAACATTGACGTCAACATTTTTTAGGTCGCAATTTACCGAAGACTGGATAGAATGTTTGACGCGCATCGTCTCCCGTGATATTTTAATTTTAAAATCGTAACTTTCTAACGTACGACTGATGGTGCGAACGTCGGCTAGAATGGAACTACTAAGACCGAAATCGTTGATAGATACCATTTCGGTAAATTTCGATCCCGAAAATCCGAGATATAAATTCTGCTGCGAATCATTTCGAGCTACCTACGGAGCAGTTTTGGTGGGCATTTTAGAACTTCTCGGCGCACTCACTTTCTTTTGCCAAGTTATGATCGAAAATCGTACGAGTACAATTTCGGTGTCTTGCAGTATCGTTTTCTTGGGTACGACGCTAATTCTAGTTGGATTATTATTTTACGGAGTAAAATTCGGCAAATCCCATTTCGTTTTTCCTCACCTCGTATTTCAAGTAATATTTCGAAACTCGTCGTACTTGACTAATAAGACGCATTTTTCTTTTCTTTTTTCAGGTTTTCGAAATTGTTTGTTTTCTGCTCGCTTCGATCGTTTTAGTTTTTGCGCTTATGGATCGAATAACGGCGGACGAAGCTGAAGAAAATAAAGTCGCCGGATTTGTGGCCATAATTTCGTGCTTTTTCGCAGCTGCGTTCGAAATTTGGTTCTTCCTGATCGTGCTCAGTTGCTACCGTTACTTGCGGGATAAAACCGTCAGCGAAATTGTAAATGTGTAGCGGCTTCGTTAGCCGCGGTACGTAGTTAGCCTACATCGCCCCCGGAGTAACTGTTTATATTGATCAAAAAATAATTTTTTCAGTCAAAAAAATAAATTTTTTCAGTCATTCTTGTTGATAGAGTCTAAACCAATATCGAAACTTTCGAAGATTTTTATTGCACTCTAAACAAATGTACCGAAAATATCAATATTAAGTTTGTTTTTTGAACGAATGAAATGGTTAGCTGCTACGCGGACAGCAAAGACATTCCGGAGGAATAAATTTACTGATAAAAAGAATTTCTCCGACGTTCAGCGTATGATAACACGATTACTACGTTTTTCGGGCGAGAGTAGAGGACGATTGTGAAAAAAGAAAATTTACATAAAGTTAAATAATTAAGAGAATTTTTATTGTACAAAAGCGAGCTACATATTCATTGCAAGTTGCAAACGTTGCTCTTTTTGTTGGTCCGATTGGTTCGAGTCGGTTTGTGAACCATCTGTTGCTGTTCCGCCGGTAACTCGGCCCTAACGACAGCGATCTGTTGTTCCATTTCGTTGCGAGTCAACTGTATGCCCAAAATGTCGGCCGTAATTTTTTGGAAGCACAACGCCACCGAATCGCCGGTTTTCGAGGATACGAAATGACTGCTCATTTGATATTTCTCGGCGAATTTCATGTGCTTGTCAATTTTAACGGCTCTCATGTGCTCCAAATCGGTTTTGTTGGCCACCAGCGCCAAGTGCGGCGGCTTTTCCTGTTCGCTCGTAAACTTACGCACTGTATTCACCCAATCTTCCAAGTTATCGAAACTCGCTTGGTTGGTGATATCGTAGACGATTAAGGCCCCGTGAGCTCCGTAGACGTACTTGTCCAACATAGGACCTCCAATCGTTTGTCCGCCGATATCCCAAATTTGCAGGGTCGCGTGAACGTTGCCCGGCAATTGAATTCGTTTCATAAAAAAATCTAATCCAATCGTTTGTTTGTACGACTTTCCGAATTGCTCTTGCGAAAATCGAGAACACAGCGATGTTTTTCCCGACGCTCCATCACCGATCACGACGATTTTCAAAGCGTGTTCTAAAGCGGTTTCTTCGTCGGAATCAGTCATCGTGAAATTAACAACGTTGACAATTGACCAGATGCGAAACAGCTCCCTTTAACGGAAGCGAGTGGGCTGGTTCGGTAGCCGTAGCGACACGAATCAACACTAATCACCACGCGATCCGACGAAAGGAGGGGTTGATTTATCTTTCTGATAAAACATCGTTCGTTCGACAACGCGAAGCTCGTCTTAGAGTTCTGTTGAGCAACACAATTTAAGACCAATTTTTTCGATAAAACTAAACGATGAGTTATAATAGATACGAGCAACGATATAAAAATTAATTTTTATGGTTAAAAACTTTTGATACAACAAACCCGGAAAAACGATAAAGCGACGAAGGGGCCAGTTCAGAAATTTGCTGCAAAACTTAACAGAAAGCGTACATACTTTTTCACGAATTAAATTAGCGAGTGCAATTTACGATTTATCAGAGGTGGCTGTTCCTTTATTTTTCGAAAGGCCTTTCTTTTTAAACCACTCGGCGCTTTTGTCGTTTAAAATCGCATCGTCCAACAACTTATCAGCCGACGGATCGACTTTACTCAATTCTCGAAAACCTTCGTCGCCGACGAAACAAATCTCGTATCCGTCGGGATCACCGACGATAACCACTCGCACGGTGGCCTTGCCCGGTGTATCCAAGCTGACTAGCGGAGTGATAACCTCGGCGCCGCCGCCGGCGGTTCTAACGGCGTTTTCGATGGAACCGAGCGAAGCCGCGGGAACGGCGAACGCGATCCTACCGAAAGCCGTACCGTGGTCGACGGCGCGTCGATTTTCATTTTCGACGAGTTCCAACCGAAAATTTGCGTCGCAAGCAAAACTGGATTTAACCGTCGACTTTTCGACGGCTTTAAAACCGAGTTTATCGGACCAGAATCCGAAGGCTGTATCCGTATTCATAACGGATAGCGAAATTTTAGAAATTGCATCTTGATCGCAGTCGGACGCGCTGGTAACGAAAAACGGATACCCGTCGGGCGAAAGGACTTTTAGAAATTCTTCGCGGCCGCCATCCGCGCGAAGAGTTTCGAACTTGTAGCCGGAATTTTTCACTCGATCGAATACCGGGCGCGAAGAAATGTATAATCCTCGAAAGTCGTTGCGAAAATCGTAAGAAGCAACTTCGTAATTATACGTAAGTTCCAAGACGAAATGCGAATCTTCGACGCCGTAGCCGATCATCGTCTTGCTCCATTTTCCGTTGTAAGGCCCGTTACAAGCGGCTTCGCAGCCTTTTTCGAATTCTTCGTGGCGCAAAACACGCATGCCCAGAATTTTGCGGAAAAAATTTAAATTGTTCGCTCGATCGCCGATTTTCAGCACCCAATGCAGAGCTCGCGCATTACCAGCCATTATACTGCACTCTAAGTTTTAATTTTGGTTTACCGAAGTGAAATATCAGCCGAAAATGAAATCCTATTTTCAGGAGAAATGCGGAGCGTTTAGATTTTGCATCGTGCGACTATAATGTAGTCATATTCGATTTTATACGCGTATGTTTACTAAATCATCAAAGGCTTAGCATTAAACTCGTTTCAGTAATTCTCAAACAGTTTTTCGCTCGCTGAAGCAAACTTTTCTATTTGCAGGATTATGGCTCGAACCGAGCCTCGAACTGAGCCTCGAACTGGGCGAAATAATTGTAGTCGATCGTAATTGTGATAAACTTCATAAATAAACTTCGTGGTAGAACAAATTGTCGTAAGTGACGTACACAAATTAAACACAGTTGAACAATGATAATATTATTATAAACAATTTAAGAACGACACTTCAATTTTCACGAACGTTTCGATTATTTTCTTTCAGCCACGTGGCGAGCCAAACCTATAAGTGATAAAAAATGAAGTAATAGTTCAGGAATTTCAAACGCGGCGACTCACGACGGGATTCGCTGGTAGCACGCGACACATTTCAGCTAAAGCCAAAATCAGCGTTGGATTCACTTCCGTCGCGAGGTATTCCCTCACTTGTTCGCTGACTGCGATTGTGTTCACTGAATATAGGTGTGAATAAATTGCGAGCAAATACAAATTGACACTTATTATTTTGGTCAGTTCCTCCGAACCCGTTTGCGTTACAGCGTTTTACAGAATACGTAGCGTTTTCAAAGTTAATACATATTAAACTACATCGTTCACTCTCTGAAACGAATTATCAAAATTTACTGTCTGGAAAGAAGAAGTGTATTTCCCGTTCGGCTGAAGCGAAACTGTCGCTGCCGTGAACTGCATTACGAACGTTCGATTCTCCGTATTTAGCTCTGATACTGAAAGTACAATCAAGTTTAGATCTCGTGAAACATCAGTATTTTAGCTAAACTTCGTCGCTGCGCTTCTCGCGCGAACTGGTTTTAAAAAGTTACGGGTTGAATATTTCTGAAATACGAGAGAAAAACGATTCCGATGTACCTGTCCGGGTAACTTTCGCGCGCCTTATTAGAGTCCGTCGGTCCGGCTAGTCGTCGCCAACTGCTGATAGCCTTGGGCGCTTCCAGTACGAGCGCCACGCAAGTGTCGCTGCTCATGTAGTCGGTCAATTCGTCGAAAAACGGTTTATTCGAATGTTCGATGTAAAAGTCTCCGCATTGTTCTTTCGTCAAATATAAATTCTTCTTCTACCGAGAAAATGAAAATTACTTCGAGGAGACAAAAAAATCTACTTCAACTGAAAAAGCATACCGCGAGAATTATAAAACCGGCGTCTTTCATTTCTTGTTCAATTTGCTTGGCATTTTCAAACGCGTCCGGTTTAATTAACGCCAATGTTCTTTCCATCATTTTCGAAGAACTTTATTGTAAAAAATATTCACAACTCAATCTCATTACGGTCGAGTGCATTTTTGTTACTGCGACAACAACGACAACTGAGAGAAAATGATTTATCTTCGACGATAAGCTCGGCTGGATTTCTAATTTTAAATGTACATTCGGATACAAACCGATTCAATCCGGTTTCAAAATCGTTTAAAAGAAAAAATCACTATTTACAACCATAGTAGTTTTCGCCATTTTCAATATTAGCGAGCCGAAATGTCTCCTCCGCTTTACGTTGATTTGGGAAAACAAGCGAGAGATCTTTTCAGCAAAGGCTACAGTAAAAAGGCTTTCGGAGAGCAGCATTTTTTTTTGGCGCGCGCCATTTAATTGAAACCTTTTTTTCAGATATTGGATTTATAAAAGTCGATACCGTTACGAAAAGTGGAGATATCGAACTAAAAGCCGTCGGCGATCATAATATTGCGTCGTCGAAACTGTTCGGAAGCGTCGACGTTAAATACAAAGTGCCAGATTTAGGTATGATTGTGTAATCGAAATTTGCTGACAGCTAAAACGCGAAATTCGCTCGCAGGCTTAACTCTTGTGGAAAGATGGAACACCGACAACGTGCTAAATACAGAATTCACTTTCGACGACCGATTTGCGAAAGGACTCAAGCTCGGTATCGAAGCTTCTGTCGCGCCGACCGGAGGGTAAAACTGAATCGCTGCTTGCCATAAATACGATTTTATACCCATGTTTCACTTTTATATTTTTCGTATTTTATTGTAGCAAACGCAGCGCCAAGATAAAAAGCGAATATCGTCAGGAAAAGTTCGCTGTTAACAGCGATTTAATATTAGACAATGCCGGTGGCGGGCCGGTTTTTCATTGCGGTGCAGTTTACCAGTAGGTTGACTATTTATTTCACGCCTATTTGACGTGTGTACGAACAGTCAAACTTTTGCTTTCCTGTCGTTTATTTAGATACAAGCCGTGGTTGTTGGGTTATTATACCAGCTTCGATTTGTCGAAGAACAAGTTGACTAAGAGCAACATCGCCATCGGTTACACCAACGATAGTTTCGCATTCCACACTTTCGCGTAAGCAGAGCGAATGATTCTCTTTCCATTTTACGATGTCTATTTGCAGTAATGACAACAAAGATTTCGGAGGTACGGCGCATCATCGAGTAAGCGAAGATCTCGAATTGGGCGCTTCGGTGGGCTGGACGACTAGCGAACAGGCTACTCGCTTTATGTTGGCTTCCAAATACCAGCTAGATGAAAATACCGTACTAAGGGCTAAAATTGGTAACAATTCGCTGCTGGCTTTGACCGCCACATTCATCTTGAAGCCAGGTAGAAAAGTTACACTCTGTTGGATTTATTGCGAATGACTTACTGACTGGCTGAAAGCTATAAACCACCCAGTTCAAAAAGTCACGACGCTTGAAGTTTGAATCATGTATTAAGGCTAACTAACTACGCTTCCTCATTAAACAATGGTTGTCCTTGCGGTTGATGTTGAATTACAGAAAATGGATCTTTACTGTTTTGTTTTTCCTTTCAGGATTGAAAGCCACTCTGTCGGGACAAACGAATTTAGCAACGTTGAACGACGGCGGTCACAAAATTGGTTTCGGTTTAGAATATGATTCCTCGGTCTAACGCTAATAACGAGTTGCTTTCCATATTCCGATTTATTCACTTTTTGATTGTATACCTTCTGCTCCCTAGTGAAATTATGCAGCTCGCGTGTTTAGAAATTTAACGTACTGTACTACGATTTATAATTTTGATACGTTTTGCTGAATTTGTTTTATTGATAAAAATAAATTCTTGGTAGCAAAGAAAAAATTTATTCGCTGATGAGATAAATTAGCCGATCCATCTTATCAATGCGAAAGTTGTTTAAATTCCAGATTCGTCGTTGATCGCCGATCGCACGATGACTTTATCCACGGTTTCAGAAACAAAGTTTCAACTTGCTCCAAGCTTTTTCCCTTTGTTTCCGGCAATGCAAAATAGAAGAATACAAATCCGATAAACGTTACTCCGCTGTAGAAGAAATAAGATCCTGTAAAACATATGTGCGAAACAATATTTGAAAATTCACATTGCAAAGCAGTAATCAGTATAATTAAAAGAGTCTATTCGTAAATTTGTATTCAAAATGGTTTTGAAACCGACTGTCTAACCTTGTTTCGTAATAGCTTCCATTAAAGATAAAAATGTCATGGAAACAATCAAGTTGAATATCCAGTTAGTGAGGGTCGATAAAGAGTTTCCGGTGGATCGAGCCCACTGAGGATAGATTTCGGCGTTGATCGTCCAAGGCATCGGGCCCATTCCTGAAAACATATTTCGGCCGGATGATAAGTTTCGCCCCGCTTAAGCTGATCGTACCTGGAGCGAAGGCGAACAAATAAAGCGCTAATCCCAGAATGGGTAACCAAGAAAAGTTGGTGGGACACCAGTCGTTCGCCCACGTCAAATCGTCCGATTGAGATAGCGTATGATTGCATCTGCCCGCCGTGGAATATCCGTTGTTATCCGAGGTAGTAGGGAGGCAAGATCCGTTGTAAGAAAACTGCGATAAACTTTCGTAAAAACAATATCCGCAATTACCCGCGGATATACATGAATTGCACGTGAGTTGACCGGCGCAGGACGAATTAACTTCCGCCGGTTCGATTATCACGACGTTCGGCGAAAGCGAAGCCATGAGTTGAAATCCGACGCCCAGTATTATCAAACTTACGCCGACCGCTGAAAAAATTAATAAATTTAAAAGAGAGATTCCGGGCGAATTAGCGCCGGACTTACAGAAAAGGCTAATCAGCGTCAGTAAGCGCCGACCGATTCTTTCTACGAAGTACAGTCCGATGAACGTGCAGAAGAAATTGACGCCGGCAGTTAAAGCGGAAAGCCAAATTGCTAAATTGGTGCTTTTTATACCGGCCATTTGAATAATAGTGGCGCTATAGTACCTGCGAACGGTAATATATTTAAAAATTGGATGTTACGAACGAGGCCGTACAATCGAATCGTACATTACTGAATTAATACCGCACACCTGTTGGAACAATTGTAACGCGCAGCCGACGATTAAAGCTCTTCTCAGGTGACCGACGGTCATCATCGTAACGAAAACTGATTTCGAACCTAAAAAATGAACTTCCAACGATAGACTCTGCAGCGAATAGGCGTATATTTCATTCGCTCAACGCCGTCGAGCCTGTAACTGCGAATGAATGATCGTACCATTTTGTTCTTTCTCAGCTTTGCTCTCTTCGTGTTTTTGAACGATGCTCAAAAATTCTTTTTCGATTTCGTCTTCCGTCCGCAATAATCTCATCAGCACATTTTTTCCTTCTTCGTAGCGACCATTCTCTATTAAGTATCGCGGCGATTCGGGCATAAAAATGAATCCGGCGAACTGGATCACCGCTGGAACAGCGGCTAATCCCAGCATATACCTACGATAAACGCGAAGCCGTCTCCTCAGCTTTCCTCAGAGTTTCAAATTGGCTCACTTCCAACCGTCGTTTTCGACGTAACTGAAAGCTCCGGCGATTAAAGCTGCGACGAATTGTCCACCGGTAATGAACAAATTATTCATGGTGACCAATCGACCTCGCAAATGAGAAGGAGCAGCTTCGGCGATGTACATCGGCACCGTAACCGAAGCCAAACCTATTGATATTAAGCGATTTACGACTGCGAAATTTCAACACTCGTAGAGAGTATTTCGCTTACCAACGCCGGCGCCGACGATTAGCCTGCCCACTAAAAGCATATCCTTATTAATCGAACAAGCCAACAGTACAGCTCCGACTGCGAACGTAGCGCTGCCCAAAAAGATGACCGGTCGCCGCCCGAACCTGTCGGTGATATATCCTCCTACGACGGAGAAGACTGCGGCGCCAGCCACCGTGATCGAAACGATCGCTTCCTGGCGAAAAATTAAATAATCATACTCCGTATACCGTGATTACTGCAAAAGTTTCGTCCGCACTTGCCAAGGATTCGACAAGTTAAAATCTGTTTTTAAGATGAGCATAGCTCCTGAAATAATGCCCGTGTCGTAGCCGAATAAAAATCCACCGATAGCGGCGAGCAAGGATAACAGATACACTAAAGGTTTCGGTTTCGGGTGCTTCTCCGCAAAGATGGTCGTTGTCTTCGATTCGTCGACAGTCTGCGCAACAATTTTGCATCCATAGATTCTCTCGCGGACGAGAATTATTTGATCTCGTGCATCTTACCATCTCGGACATTCACTTATTTATACAATAATCAGAAAATAAATACGAAAAAAGCATTCAGAAAACGCTAGCGAATTACGATGTATCTGTTGTACAATGTCGTTTAACCAATCGCAACCCGTTCACTTACTGCGCGGTATAAACATTATACGGGAACATTCTACGCTCGCCGCTCTACCAGTTCTACCAAAATGCGATAAAGAAAGTCGTCCGACGAAATTTTTCTATGAAGGCAAACATTCTTTATCCATTTTACGTTACGTGAAAACCGACGTAAACGGTAATTTTTGAGTGATTTTATATTGAATGTTACTGATCAAAGATAGCTTAAGGGTGTTAAAATAAATTTTCCTATTCGATGGTAATTCATTTAGTAATTGTTTGAAGGTAGTGTCCGGCTCAAAGTGCAGCGCTGTTTAATTTTTGCGTAAGCTGCGACAATAATGATAAAACATTGAGACACTTTATCAAGAATGTGCCGAGTGCTGAATATAAATTTGTTACTCTCGTCGGTATTTTAACCAGTAGATTTGATAACGAATCTGTTGAATGAACAGAAATGGTATCGGCGGAAACTTCGGAATTTGCACTCGATTTTCTCTGTAAATTTGTGGAAAATGAATACTATTCTGATTACTGCAAATATCTATAATGAATTTTCCGGATACCATTATCAGTGAATAACAATTTCTTGCACCTAAAACTATAAAATTAAAAAATATTTGGAAATGCTTTCATTGCATGAATGTTTGTGACTAGCAGACAAAAAGTGCATGATAATTTGTTATACATATACTTTTAATTATTTAAATTAAAATGGATTACGATCGAAATAAAAGTAAAAGTACTAGTTGATACGAATACGATATATACTTCGATATTCAACACGAATTCAGATATTGATGTACCCTTACGGCGTGCTAAACTTCGTATCTGAATACGATCGGAAATTTTGACTTTAGGACTACTGCACGTTTATTCCAACCTATTGCGAAAGTTTCGCAATTCTAAGGGTCGATCGCTACTTCATTTATTTTCAAAAATAGGTTACAAAAACAAAATAAAATTATGCTCTTTGATATTATTCCGTTAAATTAATATTTCTTCATTTCAACAATTAATTATTAATTCAAGAGTATAACCCGAGTCGTTTTCCGCGTTCTATCATGGGCGTCTGACGTTTCGTCGGAAACGGGTTATACATTTTAGCGGGTTCGTTATGCTCTGGAAAAGAATTCAGAATAGCTTTCGATTTTTCCAAAAGATGATTCGATTTCAATTTCGCGTTGGCGCCGCTTTTCGAAGACGCGCATTTAGGCTCCAGTTGAGCCGCGGAATTCACCGCCGACAGAACCAACGGAGGCGGGCGAGGTTTTCTCTTTTTCGCCGCGAATGAATTCCAACCAAGATGCACATTGCACGAATTCGACGATTTATTTTGCGAATCGTCCGACGAAGGCAAGTTTAAACAGGACTGACAGCGCCGAGACTGTAGGAATTCAGTTTCGATCGTACAGCGATAATCCAAACTTCGACTTCGTAATTTCATATTTTCGTACCGCTCCGAACACGTCGAATCTCTTCGCCACGCGGGCGACGCTTCAGCTTCGATAGGCGAATTTAAATCGGAGGTTGCGATTGTGGATGACAACGATGTCCGCCGCGATATTCCTTCGTCGACGCTGCATCGTTTCGCTTTACCGGAAGGTTGAACAGCCTTGGACGCTATGCAAACTGCGCCGTTCATGGTGCTACTGGCCTGTCTAAACCAAAAATTACACGCAAAAATAGTTTTTTCTCGTCGAAAATTGTTGCGAAAAAGATGAGAAGGGAACAGTTAATTCTTACACGTTCTTCCTTCCGGTTTCCGAAACGTAGAGATGGTTGAACATTTCATTTTTTTGCCTGTAACTAGCGGGCGTCGGTTCCGACTGTACGCTCGATTTTCCTTTAGCTAAGGCGTCTAAATTTTTTTAAATTTTACGGCATATCCGCAGTCTGAAGATTAAAGTGAAAACAAACTTTGCAAGATTATTGCCGCTTGTTTTTGTCGCTGTCTTAGTAATTTGTATTGTTTTTCGAGCGCATTCAAATCTGTCGAGGAACGATTTGACTTCGCGCCTAGTTTACCGCGATCTACTTAAAAAAAAAGCATCGAATCCGTCGTCCTATAACGCGGCGTAAGTTTTACCATTCTGATCCAGATTAGGGGACGAAACTTTCGAAGCGGAATGTTTTTCGTGTTCCATCGCTTCGTCGCTGTCCGACTTTAAAATACTGAAGGCTTGTTGTCGCAGAAGACGAAAAGCGGTGGAGAACGGCTGTATGTTCCACATGTGCTTGTCTCTCAGCTCGTCCAAACCGGGGTACGGAAATTCAGCCATCGAATAAATTACTTGCATTAATTCGTCGCATCGAATCGCCGTCATTTCGGAAAATTCTTGACAAATGACGCCCATCAAACAGTAGAACGCGTCGGCCGTCTTGGCGCGATATACTCGTCTAAAATCCAAGTTAAATTAGCTTAAGTATACTATGTACGTATCTCGTAATACTAGTATTACTTTCCGATTTTCGCCCACAACGCCAAGGCTACTCGCAACAGAATTTCGGACCCCTCGAGCATTAAAGAATCCCAAATGCGATGCACGGCGTGTTTAGGAAGACACGTCGCGAATAGAGTCAAGAACCACTGCATGCTAAACACGTTTATAAGCGGAGGTTCGAATTCGCTGTCTACGAAAGAATAACAACTGTTATCGAACGGTCGACTCGATTCGTCGCAGTCGTTTTAACCGGAGCTTTCCTGCAGTTGATCCAGGTGCGCGGATAATCGCGGCAGTCGATGATGCATCAAATCTCTTAACACCGCCATATCCACGGATAAAGCCCGCAAAGTTTGATCGAAATAACCGGAAGGCAAAACGTGTTCGATTAACATTATCATGACCTGAGGAAAACTGAAATGTCAGTAACCGACCTAAGCATTCTGTTCGTATTCTCCTTACTTTCAACGCTGGTTCCTCTTTGTAGTCGGTCACTTCCAATATTAAAGCGGCGATGACGTTGAAACCTTGGCAATAGCCGATGGTTTTATTGTACCTGGCGTACGCCAATAGTACTCTTCGAAGCAAAACTCTTTCTTTATCGCCGTCCAAACCAGACCATCCGGTTCGATGAAGATCCTGCGAATCGCAATTAGCTAGTCGGTAGCGATAATACCGCGGTAGTTGCTAAGGTTTCGACTCTACAGCGAACACGCCCGTTAGGAAAACTATTAAGTACCTACCCACCTTAACGATTTGGAGACTTAATTCGTCGTCGTCCGGGTTCATGCGATCATTAAAAGCCCATCGTCGAGTTTCATCCCAATCAACTTGGGCGGATTTCACGTAATGGTCGGCCAAAGTCAACCACAGCTGTACACGAAAAACGCGAGACAGTTAATCGATCGTACGCGAAAATAAAAAAATGGTGCGATACCTTTTGCCTGAAATGTTGAGGAACGCCGTCGGGAAGCCGAGCCACGGCCTTCATGGCGTTCAGCCATTGTTCGTAACCATTTTCCGTGGCGGGAGGGTCCGGGGTGAACTGTAATTTCGTGTCGACGCCTAAGTAAACGAGTTACGTATACGATTTCTACGTGAAATAAAAATTAAATTCCGTATGATAAGCCGAAAAGTACGAGCGTATAATGAACGGTATTTTACAATTTATATCGTACCGCATTTTTTAAGAACAGCATTTACTCCGCCCTTAGCTCGGCAAACGGCGGAATTAAGTAACAAATTCATTACGGCGGAAGATATTTTACTCGATTAGCGCCGAGAGAAACGTGCGGTCAGCACCATTCGAACGCGAAGACGATTTTTAAAATAAACTTTATTTAGTACAGCGACAAAGTCTTGAATATTAAATCGACGGATCAAAAACAATTCGTTTTCATATTTGAATTAAAAAGAACACGACCGGCGTTAGTTGAGACGGGACCTCCTCCGCGCGTTCAATATTCTATCGAGGATGAAAGTAAGCAAAAACGACGGCGACGTAGGCTACGTTAGCTAACCGACGAGAAGCCGCCCAACGCCGTAAACGGAGAAAAGCCGTCGACGATCGATCGAAAGCAGCTAAAACTCTCCTTACACGGCGCTCCGTCGCGCAAAAATCGTTCGTCGCCAGCTTACAACGATCGCGCGTGAATGTTTCGTCAGTTTAAGCTTCGTTTTATTTTCATATTTAATCTCCTCCCTCGAGAATCGTGAGTGAAAAAACGACAAAATCGTAGACTGTTAATTTGCCCAACGGAGAAATTCTTTACCGTTCTACTTGCGATTTCACGCTACGATTTTTAAGACGGTCGGCGGATTTTAAGATGGTACGCGCAGTAAATATTGCGGAAATTCGGCAAGCTTACTTCTCTTGGGCGACATAGCCTGTAAAACAGCTGTAACGACGTTGCAGCGAACTTGCATTCTGGATAATTGATAATCTCTCCTTTTCAAATAGCGAACTAACAACTGCGACCGTTCGTAAACGTTCCCTCGCAAATGCGTAACGATTTTTTTCAGTTGTTGTACTCCTGCAATTATTTTGTGATTTATCGAATGGCTATCGATTGGATTTCTAGTTATTTGTCTCGAGATATAAGCGTACAATTTATCTTAGGGATTGCGGAATAAACTGACGAAGGAATTACCGTACCAAATTTTTGCAATTGCTCTTCGGCGTACGCGCGTCGACCTTCTTCGACATTTCGTGTCGAATAGGCGTCGGAAAAGGAAACGTCCGTACACGATTCGCTGTCCAATCGGCAATGACGAGCCGGCGACCACTCGTCGTACAAGCTGACCAGTAGTTCTTCCACCAAGGAGCACTTTCTTTCGGGCGAGCACATGGTTAAAAATGGATCGTCCGATAAAAATGTAACGCCGATCGTGGAACGTATAACCGTGAATTGTACGCTCTGAACGACGTAACGTCGTCGAGTTAGGAAGCAAACTTTTTAGTTGACTTTCGCTCGCAATCTCGGTGAAGTTCATCAGTTTTGTAATTTTTTCATCAAAATGTATACGAGCGTTCCGCTGGAACTATACTGACGCCGAAAACGAAAACGTTCGCAAATTTTCAACCGTAGAAGTATAATCTTCGGCCGAAACAGGAAAGCTTGCGCAGCTGTTGTATACCATTTTCGATGTTTCTTTCTCCAAACTGAACGTTTCGCGCACGCATTTTGGCACCGAATCGCGCGTTATGTACATTTCGATATAAAAAAAGCTGCGCAGTGTCTAAAAAAATAGGCGCAAGCTATTTTTTACGATTAGGAATTAAAGCTTATCACAGGTCGGTAAACAACCGTGTAAACATTGGTCTGCGGGTGTACAATTCTACAACGCCGATCGAGCGGCTATTCTCGCGCAAAAAGTAAAACAACCGAGTTGCCAAAATGTGCATTTATTTTCTTTTCAATATCACGAAAAATGGACGAGACAACAATTGAAAAATGGACGAGACAACAATTGAAAAATGGACGAGAAACTTCGATACTGTATTTCTACGTCATCATTTCGTTGTACGATATCGGGCACCCGTCTTCTAAATTTTAATTAAGTTAAAGCGAGTTTGTTCAAGAAAATTACGACTAAGCGTACTGCACAATCCGTTGTGGCACTTGTTTTTACAGCCTGAACATTGAGATCCTTTCTTGTACGGCTTTTCGCCCGGAATGTTACCTCTGAAAAACTATCGCTAATTAACATATTTCGCGTTACGATAGGTTGGCTACGCTACCCCGGCCCGTAAATACAGTTGACCAGATATCCGGCGGGTATCGTCGGAACCAACGTTAATGGTTCGCATTTCGCTACGGCGCAACCGACCGCGCAAGAATCCCACCAAACGACCTGTCGAATTTAAATTTGTGACGAATCGCCGAGCTTTTTTCGAATCGAGCTCGCGTTTAAAATCGTCGTACTTGCGTGTAATGAAGACAATCGGTGTCCGGTTTACAGCGACCGGTCGTCCATTTGTACAAAAATTTTTCGTTATACCAAAAATTCATGGAACGTCTAGCCGCCGGAGGGTGCGTTCGATTTCCGTCGAAAAATAAATTTTCGCCGACGTAGTCGAATCCTCCTACGTTTAACCTAAATTCGGTGGGACTGTGTCGACCTTCGCACCGCGAAGCCCATCGACCGGCTAAATCGGCCAAGGTTTCGTCCCATACCTGGCGACGAAGTGACGTCAGTTTTTATCCGAATTAAAGTTTGCGAATTTACCATTTCGTACATGTTGACGGCCGCTTCTTTGCTTCTGGCTCGATTGTGTTCATCGACGAAATCTTGCTTTTGCTCATCGGTAAGAACGAGAACTGCGAAAAAGTGATAAAAACTGAAAATATTACCGCCGTGGATAATTACTGATGGATACCTTCGCAATCGGACGCGTCGAGGGATAGAATCGCAACGGTTAACGAAAGCCAATAAATAACCGAAGACATCTCGAAATTTAGCGGAACAACAAACTTCTCAATTGTTGACAACTTGCGTCGCAAATTTGAGTTAAGGCGGGTCTTTCAGACTCGATTCGTTCGCGGTCGCGTAACTCAATTATAAATGTCGAACATGGTGCGAAGTAAAATATACCTTCGTAAATGAATGACAACTGGTTGTCGGATTCTTTTCACCTTCGAGCTACGATAACAATACGACACGCGCGCATGTACTTAAATCATAAAGTACTCTAAATAACCGCGTTGAAAGAAAAAAGTTAATACGGTTCAATTTCGTTCTATTTATAAGGGCAATTTTGGATGCTGCACCCCAAAAAGTACTAGCGATAAAAAAGCAGGCTCATCACGAATGTAAGGTGTCGATGTCGTTTTCTACTGAACAGCAATATCGGCGACGATATTACGAGTAGAGGGTATAACATCAAAAAAGAAGTACTCGTTCTACGTGTTTTATATTTCGAATCTGGAATGTGTCTTCGTTTTGCACGTTGTTCATCAGTTAAAGTAAAAAAACAAGAAAGAGAGTAATATTGTATACATACGTACGTCGATTAAAGGAAACGTGAACGCTGGTCCGTAGTTTTAAAATATAATGTTCGTAATGAAAAGCCGAGCAAAATGAAACAAGTACAATATTGGAATCAAAATACTAAAAATGCCGAGCTCAAAAGTACTTGGTGCACGACGATCTTAAGGTGGGAGCCTGGTTTGGAGGTCGAAAAAATGAGAAAAATTCAAAAATTTTTTTTTAATTTCATTAGAAAGGCCATTTTCTTAGCTTTCCAATGATATATAACTTATATATACTTCACGGATAC
>JAQGBA010000068.1:0-77696 GCA_034698125.1 Prionchulus punctatus | reverse complement strand
AACTCGTGCAGTAATGATCCCTGTGAACATGGTGGTACATGCTATCCATTCTCAGATGGCACATACATGTGCAACTGCCCACCAAACTACACTGGTAAAAACTGTGAAGAACCAGTGGAAGGACCAACAACTGAACTATACAGCACCACCTTGGGCGACCCGTGTGCAAACAACCCCTGCCTTCATGATGGAACATGCTATCCAACTGGAAACACTTATAAATGCAAGTGTGTTCCACCTTACTTTGGATCTTACTGCCAGCTAATGATGGAAACGACAACTGCAATGACCACAGCATGCAGTAGTAATCCATGTCTGAATGGTGGTACGTGTTACCCTTTTTCCGATGGTACATACACGTGCAACTGCCCGGCAGGATTTACAGCAATAGACTGCGACATCTTTATCCCAACGACAACTCAAGGTAAAAACAGTGCATCTAGCAGTCATTCAAAAGTTCATTTTGCTTTATTATTTCCAATAATTAGGTTACTATTATGATTGTATCGGACAACCCAATGGTAACTATTCTGTTGTGCAAGGATGTTCACAGTTTTACGCTAATTGCCTGTGGGGTGTAGCGACGATTCAAAAGTGTAGAGCCAATTATTATTTCGATCCTGTGTCTCACTTTTGTAATCCAAAATGTACCATCGTGTGGTGTCGCGATAGCACATGTTTGTTGTAATTGCAAATTTATTTGTGTGGGCGTTTTTAAGTAAAAGTAAAAAATAAAAAAGTAGCCGGTGAAAATAACTGACTAAATTGTCAGTCTTTATCAACAGTTTGTTGACAAAGGTTGGAGCAAACTTATTTGACTTAATTCTTCATCATTTTTTGATAAGTACGCCTTAAATTAGTTGATGTAGTAAAAACACACTAGCTAAGATAAACTAGCACCTTTAATGGGAAAAGATAAAACAAAAGTTCAGTTTCAATAGCTCCAGGTCCAGGCGCTTGGCTAATAAGCATTAAAATGAATTTATTGTCCATTTTCACATCTGTTACTATTTGTATTGCGCAATCCATTAATAAATTGCCACTGGATTATGGACCACCTTTCAATGACACGTTGCTGCCAGTTGGGGATTACATGAAAGTTCCTCTTGCATTATCAAATCCCGAGCTTCACTTCATCGACCACGTGTACGATACAGTTTTTGTAAGTACTAGCTTGGAGCAGCAAAACAGTTCTGTCATCGAGTAGCAAGTTGTCGGCTCTCAATGCTGATGGTATACTTATGTATGATACATTTTGAAGATTGATGTGGATGGCGCTATCTGGCTAGGTGAAGCGCACTGCGACGAAGAATGTCCAATTCCAATGCGGTTTCCATACCAAGCCGGCAAACAGATGGTCGCTTGCTACTGGGCCGATGCTGATTCTACGCTCAATCCAAATTCAGCCGTGTGGTACCGGAATTCCAAAGATGATCTATCCTGGTCAAAGGTCAACAGCTATTTGCAAAATGCGCTGGGAACTAAAGCTCAATTCGATTACACGTCGCCTAATAAAATTCTTATCATCGCCACATGGATTCATACAACTTACGCTGGCGGGAATGCAACAACCACTGTAAACTTCCTACATTCTACAGTGGCTAGTGAAGCTTGCGAACATGCACCTTGTTTTTCAGACGAACACTTTCCAATGTGCACTGGCTAGTGATGGTGTTAACAGTTATGCAATATTTTCATTCCAGTCGTTGGGATGGGGGTCGAGTCCAGGTCAGACCTTGCCGGCAGCGGTAAGTGACATTAAGGGGATGGTGTTTCTATATCTTTACTTTTTCTTTTGATTAAAGGTTGGAGTTGATGATGGAACTTCTCAGTCTAGTCAAAGTACCTTAGTGTTGCCTTACTCATGGACTACAGAAGTTACTTCACTAGCCTCGTACACAAATTTCAAAACTAAAACTCAGTCTGGTGGTCCCGATGGATGGGCGTTTGTTTCACACTGCGCTCCAATAATTCCACCAGTATATAATATTACACCGGGTGAGGTCTTGCCAGCCTCGCTTCAAACTAAGACGTTACCAAAACTTTTTGCAGGTACACCAACCAAGCATTGTTACGCCAATGGGGATCCGCATTATTACACATTCGATGGATTGACCATTGATAACTCATTCGGCGGTCGTCCTGCCGGTGACCCATATGGGTACCCTACTAGCAATCAGCCTCCCGGCAACTACATTTTGATGGCAACTACGAATTGCAAAGATACAAATTGGCCACCAGTGTCTGTTGTAGCCGAAATTGAACAGATAACACCCAGTGCTCCACCGAGATCCGTGGCCGGTGTGCATGGTATCATCGTAACATTTTACTGGAACACAGCCAGCATAGGAACAAAACAGGAAATCATTGTGGAAATGAGGGATAACAGTCTAGTAGTAAGAGTTCTACGATGATCCGTTGACCAGGGGTTACCTTTTACTCAGCCGCTAGTTCCTGGAATCCAACTGCTTCTGTAGATCATACCTTAGTGACTGATTCCTAAGGATACATTTTCATAAACATGACGCGTGAATCTTTCTTAGGTGGGCACAACGCCTTATACGACCTACGATTGCCCGGAAAAGCTCTGCCAAAACTATGGATTCTCAGTGAAACCATTCAACAGTGGTTTCAAACTTACGACAACATTTGGTCTGACGGTCAGTTACACCAATTGGCAGTTCGATATATACTTGGCGTATCTGCCAGTTTTACAAGGGGCGCTGTTCGGCTATTGTGGAAACATGAATGGCGTGGCTAAAGATGACAATTTCTGCTGGGATCCTACACAACAAAACTTTCTCAACTATCAGTACTGCTGGCCGGAGAGTTACTTAGCAGGGCACATCAGCGACTGGGGACCAGGGTAAGAATTTCACATGTTAAAGTCTCGAGAAAGGATATGACATTTTTTTTTAGATGGTACGATTGCCCATACACTTTTGATAAAATAGACGCACACCACAAGCAACTTGATCATATTGCTATGTTAGCTGATCATGGCAAAACAGGTGTCCAGGATGATGCATCATCATGCGCCGTTGATAAATGTTCCGCATTGACTGATCCCAATGGAGTTTTCAAATCATGCCAAACCGTATCGACAATACAAAACTTGTATGCATCATGCTTGGCTGATTTGTCCGTGATGAACTGTGATGAGGACATGCTGTGCAATTACGCTCAGCAAACTGCGAGGGACTGCTTGACTGAAACAAATCAAACCTCTCTAAATTGGAGATCGGAAGACTTTTGTCGTGAGTGTTTGGAGTACCTTAAAAAGTACTTCCAAAAACGAAGTCCCTTGCTTTTCAGCATTGACATGCCCACCGAATTCACACTACAGTGATGGATTTCCATCTTGCGTTGCAACTTGTGATGATCCGTACGCACCACAGTTTTGCATCGACCAAAATACCGAAGGGTGCCAATGCGATGATGGAACCTTATACCAAAATGGACTTTGCATTCAACCTAGCCAGTGCGCCGGTTGCTTGGATGATCAAGGCAACAGAGTGCCAGTTGGAGGAGAATGGTACACTTTGGATTGCACCAGCCAATGCATCTGCAGTACTGATGGAGTCACGTGCCAGAGTCACCCATGTGACTCGAATGCAGTCTGCATTATGAGCGGCTCTTCCGCAACATGCTCTTGCAATACAGGATACTTTGGAGACGGCTGTAAGTATTATTGTGTTTTTATTTTGAATTAGCCTACAGTGGGATTTCGATCGTTAGATCAGCATGAAACCCACTAGGCTAACCTCACCGGCGAAATTCAGGTCCAATTTTATAATTATGTCTTTTATGTTTTGTTTTCCTTGCAGTCTATTGTTCTATGGTCGACAACTGTCCAACAGTAAACGACTGCCAAAATGGAGGTTCTTGCATAAACCAACTGGCTGGTTATGCATGCTCTTGCGTCGCTTATTATACTGGCGACCACTGTGAACAAGTGATCGACTTCTGCACCCCGAGCCCGTGCGTTAACGGCAATTGCTCATTGACGTATACTGGACAAGGGTATGCGTGCAGTTGCAATGATGCATTCACTGGTTCAGCTTGCGACCTGCAAATTGACTGGTGTGGCTCTTTTCCGTGCATGAACCAGGCTACTTGCGCAAGCGCGCTAAATGGTTATTCATGCACCTGTCCGCAAGGCTATTACGGCGATAACTGTGAAAGTAATTCATCCGTGGCAACAACAACCCTGACTGTTCCGCCAATGAGTTCCGCTCATACCACTGTCCCTCCCGCGCAAAGCACATGGTTGACCTCGATCCAAACCTGGTTTTCAAGTTCATTACCTGAAACGACGACGCCAAACTCGCATCCTTGCGTGGGCTTCGATTGTCTCAATAATGGCACATGCCGGCTGGACGATGGTACGCCATTTTGCGAATGTCAACCTGGATTTGGCGGGCTTCATTGCGAGCATCAGATTGACTTTTGCAATCCTGATCCTTGCATTCATGGTGATTGCATAGACGAAGCGACATCGTACTACTGCCAGTGTTGCCAAGGGTACACGGGTGTTAATTGCGACCAGGTGGACTACTGTTCGTCGGATCCCTGCCAAAACCAGGGCACATGCACTAATAACAACGATGGCTATACTTGCTTATGCCCAGCGGAATTCACTGGACAAAACTGTGAACTACAGTTATCTACGACATCCGTTGCTACAACACTTAGTACGCCGGGTAAGGTTTCGGCTTCTTTCACAATGGTCAAATATCAGTATAGCAGTTTTCGTATTCAGATCCAAGTTCATTCAACTGCACTGGACGTCGCGACGGCAACTATCCGTTGTCCACAACGCAATGTTTGGCTACGTACATCGTATGTGTAAATGGTCAATCTTACGTGGAACACTGTGTGCAACGAGATACGGATTTCGATCCGGTTTCGTTTTTATGCGCGTATAAATGCTTCATAAAAGCGTGCATAGACGACAGTTGCCATAAGTTTTTCATCTATTAGTATATATGTTGTTGTTTGTCAGCATTCTGCAATCGACAGATACATCATGCATGTTGGATTATTGAGCGAAGATTGTGAGATTTTAATTCGCTCATTTGTTCCCTTTGTAATCCGACTAGCCAATTTTCATTCGTGGAAATTTCTCTTACCCTATCTTTAAGTGCACTGATAATCTCGTGCTCCTTCTGTAATCCGCACACATAGTGAAGTTTCTCTCCCCCCTTCAACTATCAGTAATCCGCCAAGCTCTGTGAAATTTCCCTCAGTCTCTCTCTCTCTCTCTCTTCTGTAAACCGACATGTCGTGGGCCCTGGCAATCTCTCGCTTCCTCTGTAATCCAACACGTTCAATATGCAACAGTGTCTGATTACAAAGTGCTGTCTGAAATTTTTTTGTTAAACTAGTTATCAATCAATTACACATTTTTTCTGTATCGGCAGACATTACAAGACAGCAAATACAAATTGTAGAAGTTGTTTTTTTTCGTAAATTTCTTTCGTCAAGGACGAATTCGAAATGTCGAACGTCGACATTACAGAAACTGACGATAAATTGAAGAAATTCACCCGCAGTTCATCCTGCTAAACGTCCCATTCGGGCAAAAACCAGTTTCACAATGAGAACTTTTGTATTTCGCCTCGGGGGCGGTAATAGTAAGTTGCGAAGAAAAGTTTTCGATACGATTTCGAAAAAGTTTTGTTTCGAAAATAGTAGGCGGTCGAGTGTGTTCGGCAAAACTGTACGGACAGTAACAACCGTTACAGTCCTAAAGTTAATAAAAATATCAATTAAAATTACTGTATTTTCGTATCGCGGAACCATGACCGTGTCGTACTCGGACAGCTTCGTGAAGCTGTTACTGAAATGGGACGGCAGTCTTTGGAAGAGCATTTGGAAACATCTGCTGGTCTACCTGGTCTTGTATTACATAATAAATATTGTCTATAGGGTTATCTTGAATGAAGATCAGAAACTGTATTTTTTGAAATTAGTCGATTACTGCGACGATAAATCCGGATATATCCCGTTGAACTTTTTACTCGGTTTCTTCGTCAGTTCAATTCTGGTTCGATGGTGGTCGCAATGCCAGTACATCTCGTATCCAGATTCGGTGATGTTCCTGATAACGACGTACCTTCGCGGCGAACGGTGTTTGCTGTTGAGGAGAACCATCGCTCGATGGCTCAACTTGACCACGGTGCTCGGATGGAGGTCGGTCTGCTCGAGAACCCTGTGCCGGTTCCCCACGTTGGACCACGTCGTCCAATCGGGCCTGATGACCAAGGAGGAGTTCCAGACGTACGAAACCGTCGAAGGCCCTCACGGTAAATGGTTCCTGCCGTTGCAGTGGACCAACAACTTGTTAGAGAAATGCAGAGCCAACAGTATCATCGACTCCGTGCAATTGAAACAACTGACCAGGGAGATATACAAGTTTCGCATGGGCTTGGTCATGTTGAAAATATTCGAATGGGTCAGTATACCTCTCGTGTATACCCAGGTCGTGGCGTTGGCCACATACGGATATTTCGCGATTACCCTGCTCAGCAGGCAGATCACAGGACGTATGGATAAAGACGAACCAGACATTATCTTCCCGGTGTTCACCGTGCTTCAGTTCCTGTTTTACCTGGGATGGTTCAAGGTCGGAGAAGATTTGATAAATCCCCTAGGCGATGGTAAGATAAAGTATTCGTATTCGCTCGTCCATTTAGCCCACCCCTGCGCCTGATAGTGATGCTCCCCGCGACCAGTTACCCTGCGACCCTGGCGACCCTGCGACCCTGGTAACCCTGGCGACCCTGGTGAACCCTGCATTAAATCCCTGCGATGCCACTCCGATGCCAGGTTGTGAGGAAACGTGTCACTACCCTAATACTTACCGATAACTCGATCTAGTTCTTGATAAGTTGTTCCTGATAACACTGACTCTTGTCACTGTTAGTGAGGATGTCGCTTATTTTTTCAGATGATGATGATTTTGAACTGAACTACGTTTTGGATAGAAACGTTCATGTCGGCTATATGTTGGCCGATGAAATCCATGGTCAGTTGCCGCCGTTGCAAAGGGATTTGTTCTGGGGTCAGACGAATCCGCTTCTTCCACACACGAAGGCTTCGCTACAGAAACGCGATAAAGTATTCGCCGGTCATTTGGCGCACTTCAAACTGAAGGGCGACGATTCTGATGTGGTTACGTTCGCAGAGATGACCGAACAAGATGCCGAAACTGCGGAGAACGCCCCGTTTTTGAAATTCAGCAAACTCATCAGGAGCATGAAAAAACAGGCCGAAGAAGGGGCCGTCGAAGAAGAAGCAGTCACTGGACCGTCTCATTCGCCAACGAAATCCACTCCCAAAGTCGCCGCGCCAAAAAAACCCGCTGCGGTCATAATTCCGAAGACGCGAGGCCCTCCATTTGATACTAAAATGTCGCTGTACATTGACGATTCGTCCTAGATGATTCAAATGCAAATTTTATTGAATTAATGACATTTTATTGTTACAAGATAGTTAAATTTATTACAGCATTAATAAAATAGTAACGTGGTCGCGCGTAGTGTAGCGGCTAAGTCTGCGAACTTAAGATCGGAGATCGGAGGTTCGATTCCCAGTAACGGCAACCAAGTTCGTATATTTACGAGGACTATAGATTCATACGCTATCATTGTTGAATAATACATTTGATGTCAATTCTCAGTAGTGAATAAGTTCTCCGGCCATTCCCGATCCGGGGAGAGTTACATCAGTGACTAGTAAACTAGTTATTATTACCTAGCGACTTTGGACTCTGGACAGAAGATCGAAAGGGGTCGAAGGTGAGATTCCCAGTATGGGCGACCAAGTTGGCTTGTTTGCGAGGAATATAGATTCCTTAGCTATCGATTGTTTAATGTTACATTCGACGTGAATTCTCATTAGCGAACAAGTACACCGAGGGTACCTAATCTCGAACCCGGGGTTCGCTCGTTATTTTAAACGGCGGGGTGGTATCAGGTAGTACGAGCTAACCCCTTCGGCGTTAACCGTTGGATCACGCTCAATTACGTTGTCATTCGGTTTCGGCTTCGACGACCCTCGGTCGTTTGTTCCGAATGGAATTATTCAATTTTTGCTAAACGTCTTCCTATTGATCATCGGAACCCGTTCCCGATCTTTCTCTCTGTCCTTCTCAAGCGGGCACCGAAAAAAAAGTAGTAATTCGAGGCCGAGAGCCTAAAGGCGTACTATAAAGGCCCGATGGCGTGGCTCTCGTACGAACGAACGAGAAGAAGCGAGAGGGACCGGGCTCGAGGCCCGGATACTATTCCTCTATTTCTTTCTTTTTCTTCCGACTCAACGGCGTAAGCCTAAAAAGGTCTAGCGGTTCGATAAACGGGCCGAGAGTCGGCGAGATTGGCGCGAGCAATTTGAATTGTTAGAGAGCGAGAGAGAGCTCGGATTTCCGGCGCACCGACTGAAAATCCTCGTTCACCTTCTCGCGAGCGCGAGAGCTTCTCCAGTCATCCGCATAGTCTACGAGTTAGAGAGAGAGAGAGAGAGAGAGAGAGAGATCGAAGACCGGCTAACCGCTGCGGGACTTCAATTTTTAATGCCGTCTCCATGTCCGCTGGGAATGGACAAATTGGAAGCTAAGTGTTTTTCGGACGACAGTCCCCGACTTTTCGTCGATCGCCGCGGGACGCGGATACGCCGAGACCCTTAGCCCCCGGTACCGGCCAAACGCCTTCGTTAAGCTCGTCGCGGTTCGGGCTCCGGTTCCGATCTTGCGGGAGAAGTTTTTTTTGTCGCTCTCTCTTCTTCTTCAACTCCTCAGAATCAACGAAAAACGAATAGAACCGACTTTTCGAGAGGATGTTATGAGTAAAAATATTTTACAACTCCAGCTAGCTAACTAGTACTCTGGTTTGAGACTGCGTCGGATTATCGGGTCCGAGCGAAGAATTTTTCACGAAGAACATCTCGCTGCGTTCGACCGTTCATTCGTCAAAGGTCGAAACTATTACGGTCAAATCGAAAAAATCGGATGATTCTCAGGGCTTTCGCATTTATAATTGGCTTATTACAAATTTTAATGGTTCATTCGGCTACCGCTATTAATCCCGGTAAGCAAACAGGTCCGTTCGAATGTCATCGACAGTGACAGGTTTTCGAACGCGAATATTGACGCACCGCGCAAAAACAGAATATAAATAGGGGTTTTCTCCTCGAATTCCGTCCAATTAGAGGGGGTGATCAAATTTCGATCATGATGTTAGCCAGTGAACCGATATGAAAGCGGACTGTCCTCGCCGCACGCTACTCGCCAGATGAGATACAAATACAACAAGTTCCGCGACACGCTGTAGCTTTTAACGGCGCATCGAAGATAACTATCCGGTGAAATAGTCACGTGACTCAATTTTAGCTTGCGAATGCATTTTCTTCGATGGCTTCGGTCATATGTCCAATGGAAGTTTCACCTCGCCTAACTATCCGATACCGTACGAGCCCGACCTGTCCTGCCTCCTATACACGTTCGTCGGCGCCGAAGATGAATTGATTGAAATCACATTTTATCACTTGGAATTACAAAATCCGGAACTAGACGGAACGTAATCTGTTTACCACAGTTTTTTGCTCGCGAAGACTTCGGCCGAAGATATTTTATGGTTTTCAGTTGCAAGGATTTCGTCAAGATCTTTCAAGATCTCGAAGAGCCCGCGGTCAACGAAGACACGGGATGGCAGGAAATCCTGTGCGGTCGCAAGTCGCCACCGGCCGCTACATTCTATTCGAAGGGAAAAGCACTGATATTCGAATTCCATTCGGATTCGTACGTTAGCTCTGCGGACATGGGATTCGCCGGCGAGTTCAGATTTCTGAACAGAAGTAGGTAGAAGTTTCAAAAACTCATTTAAAGCTTCGAAATGTGCATAACCAGCAAACACTGATGTCCTACTGTGCTTTCTCAATCACAAATTGCGAAATTATTCAATAAAAATATTATTTTTCATTTTCACAAATCGCAAGAAAAGGACATGTTCGAAATTTTTTTCTTGCGCAGGGGATTACATAACGAGCGGAAACCAATTTCCACATTCCGTATGCAACTATCATATAAAAAGCTCGGACGAAATGAAAAATGGCAAAATCTTCTCGCCGTATTATCCATATTACTATCCGCCGAATGCTCATTGCTTCTACTGGTTCACGGCCAAATCCAACGAATACATTCGGATAACGGTTCACGTGATCGACATGGGATTGGTGCACGGAAGGTATACTGTAGTGATAAGCTGAGAACTTCGGATAAGGATTCGAGTTATCCAAGCTGATAACTTTGCACCTGGAGTTGAGTTGTCTCTAAGCTGATAACTTTGAATCCGGATTAGAGTTATCCAAGATGATAATTTTGGATTCGGAATTTGGTTATTCAAGCTGAAAACTTTGTATCCGGATTCGAGTTATCGATGCTGAAAATTTCGGATCCGGATTCGAGTTCACCGAACATCATTTACAGCTGCTTGAAAGCGGACGACCATTTGGCATTGTTTGACGGTAAAGGACGTCGGCTCGGAGACCCTAAGGCTCCGAACTTCGACCCTTTGCTGGCTCATTTGTGCGGCAAGTCGACAACAGTCGAAACCGTGATTTCGTCCACGCCGAATCTTTTCATGGAATTCAAATCCAGCGCGCATTCGCGAAGAAAGGTAGGCTACATAACATAGTCCTTTCACGACTGGGGTGGGGCTGGAATAAAATTACAGTAATCCTAATGTTTACATTTACAATCCGTATTCAGATATTGATTTTTGACCATCGACAGGCTGCTGTCTACCTGAATTTAACTGAGTGGTCGAAAATCAATATCTGAATGCGGATTGAACATTTCTTTTATGTATCCGTGAAAGGACTATAGAACGAAATACGGATTCACTCGCTAGACATGTATTATTACAGGGTCGAGGTTTTTACGCTACCTTCGAATTTTTGGACCACCTGCCGAGAACATCGCTCACCGACCAAGACGCCTTACCTGTAAACATGTCCAGAATTGCATCAAAAAGTAAATTATTGGACACATTAATTGAATGGTTTAGGTCATAAAGGTGCTATGTGACGAAAAGTTCATTTTGAGAAAAAACGACTTAAAGTTTTCGATATGCCATTTATCACACAGTCACATAACCCCTTTATGCTCGGGTATCTTCTTAACGGTGATAGTTAGCACAAAACGCTTTTTTGCATTGGAAAGAGCATGGTCGAAAATGTACAAATCACCTCTTATCTCAAAAATTTCACTTTTGTCACATAGCACCTTTATGACCTAAACCATTCAATTGTCGTGGTATTGTTTAATTATTGCCAAAAGTCCTTTCACAATTACAGCTGCAATAAATGTACAGTAATCCTAAAGTTCTTATTTATACAATCCAAATTCCATAGCGTTTGGAGTCAGTTGGACAACTATCTGTATCACTCAGCATGCATTGCAATTCAATATCTGAATACGGATTGTAATTGTTAACTTGTGGATTACTGTACTTTTATTCGAGCATCAGTTGCGAAAGGACTATAGCTGTGGATTCTGCGTGGCTCTCACCCCTTACCATGTATTATCTTACGGCTCGACTTTCACTGAACGAGCTCATTTCGGCTATCAGCTAGTGGACGCTATTTACCGGCCGACGTCGAATCGAGTTATCTTTCGGGTGGCTTTCTTCTCTTACGCTCTTATTCTCTATAATCGGCGCCCCCGTAATTGAGTTACTAAACCCTCGGAGCCATTTGCAGTCGAAGCACCGCAGCGAGCATCGTTTTAACGCCGGCCCGTCTCTTATCCGAGTCGGAGTGGAGATCGATCGGCTGAACGCGGCGAAATGAAATGTATGTGGAAAAAATGTATATTTCGCCATTTTAAGAGCGGGCTCCTCTTAGAAGCCCTCGCTCGATTACCCGTCGAATCGACCACGCTCGCTAATTTAGTAGTTTGGCGAGAAAAATGTTGGTCGTCGACCAAACTGCGCCCTCATCTTCTTCTCGATCGGTGTTCTATCTTCTTCTTATGGTTCATCGTCTTCGACGGTGCCAACGTACGTAGAACCATCGAAACTACGAAGACGGAGAGGTTAATAGTAACCGAGGAATTTTCCTTCTCTCGGCTCCGACCATGAGCAACTTAGTGGCGCTCGCCGTATTCATGTTCCTCGTTCAATCGTATTTTATATCCGCTTTAAAACAAAAGGAGCAGGCGTTTTCATATTTTGACGCAGGTAATAAAGTCCGTGACAATCGGGGGCGTGGCCAACTCTAGAGATTGATGACTTTGATTGGATGAAATAATTGCACAACTGGTCACACCTGGAAGGTTGATCGAATTGGCTCAAAATTATGTTCCATTGGTTTTTGATTTGACAATAAAATTGACTATGGTCGCCAACCTATTCACCCCTTGGGCGGAGCTGATTGTTGATTGGTTGATTATGCAAGTTCTGTTCTTGATGGGATAGGAAAGTAGCAAAACTAGGTCATCCCTAGAAGGTTGTCCTAATTGACTCGCGCTATTTTACATTGTTTTTCGATTGGACAATAATAAAACTGACTGTAGTCGAAAACCTATTCACCCATTTGGTGGAGCTTGCTGTTGACTGTTCGACTCTAAGACTTCTGTTTTGGATTGTATGAAATCGTTGCATAAAAGTCACCCCTTTAATCTTTTGAGCTGGTTGGCTTATTTTGCTTTCCATTGTTTTTCGATTGAACCGTAATAAATCTGACTATGGTCACTTGTTCACCCTTGGGTGGAGCTGACTGTTTATTCGTCGACTCTGCGATTTCTGTTTTTGATTGGATAGCAAGGTAGTTGCGAGTCACCATTAAACGCTTGTCCTAATTGGCTTTCATTGTTCTCCAGTGTTTTTTGATTGGCCAGTAACAAAATTACTGTAATCGCCAACCTATTCACTCCTCGGACAGAGTTGACTGTTGATTGGTTGACTTTATTACCATCCGTACTTGATTGGATAGAAAAGTTTAAAGGTTGCCCCGATTGGTTTATACAGTCTTCCATTGTCTTTCAATTGGACGATAAGAAAATTAACTATAGTCGCCAACTTGTTCACCCCTCGGGCGGAGCTCGTTGTCGATTGGTCGACTATTTTATTCGATTGAACTGTTGTAGGAAAAAAGTGCGAACACAACATTACATCCGACAATAATGGCGCGAAAGGTGTTATCGAAAGCCCGGGCTATCCGAATCAGTACGAACCGAACGTTCGGTGCGAATATCATTTTATCAGCAAAGGACTGGAACGCGTTCAAGTGGTGTTCACGGATTTCGACCTGTATCATCCTGATAACGATAACGAAAATATCCAGCCATTGTAATGTTAAATAATGTTTGGTTGCAGTACTAGCTCGACTTGAGTTGCCTGTAGTTACAGCGAGTGACCATCCTCGACTACACTAGACTGGACTACTAGTGGAAAAGGCTAATCGATGACGTCAAGGACTAATTTTTTTTACAGATGCCGCGGTGAATACGACCATCTTACGGCCTACGTCGAATTGAACAATCGAATGTCCGAAATTGGAACATTCTGCGGAGTGGACACGCCGCCTCAGCTCATGTCCAGCAGGAGCCAGCTGACGTTGGAATTCATTGCTCAAACTGCGCTGTATCCTTACTCGAGAGTGTACAGAGGGTTTCAGTTGACGTACAAGTTCGTCACTGATTTTGCAATACACGCCGGTGAAAGGGATCCCAATCACGGTGAGTGCCCGGTAATATAGTTGAACTATAGTTGACTACAGGTGGAACTATAATTGACGGACGACAACTTTTTATGGCAGTGTGCGGATTCATTTTCAACAGCAGCAAGGCCAATAACGGTTCCATCTATTCGCCGAACCATCCGGGATTCTATCCTCGCGAAACCGATTGCCATTACACGTTTCACGGTAAACTGGATGAGAAGGTTCGAATATTTTTCACTTATTTCGACGTCGAAGGAGAACCACCGTAAGTGTTCTACAGTTCGCAAACTTCGCTCACTTCAAAACTAGATAGTTGATATACAGTACAATGACAATAGCCGGGTAACTATAGAAGACTATAATTGTGAAAACTATATAGTTGGAATTTAACTATAACCAATAATAGGCTTGCAACTATGTAGATGTGATAACGATTCGAGAAGCGACTATTTGGAATTCAGCAACTACAACACGTTGGATTTGAAGGTGTCTCGGTATTGCGGATATTCCAGACCGCCGCAAAACGGCGTGGAATCTGAAAAGGGCTTTTTCAACGTGACATTTCACAGTAATTCGGTTTTCGATCGAACGGGATTTTTCGGTTATTATCAGTTTATCAGCCAAGAATGTAAGCCGACACTTTCTCAGTGATAACAGCTTATCCGTGAGCTATATTTTGGCTTATCAACGGTATATAGTATGCTTATCAACGGATTATAGTTTGTCTTATCAGTGAACTACAGTTTAGTTTATCAATGAACTGTAGTTTGACTTATTATGAGTTTGAGTTTGGCTAATTGGTGAATTATCTTTTGGCTTATCAGTGAACCAATTTCGTTTATTAGTTACCTATAGTTTTTTTATCAGTAAATTATAGTTTGCTAATCAGTAAATTATAGTTTGCTTATCAGAGAACTATAGTTTGGTTTCCCAATGAACTATAGTTTGGCTTATTAGTGAAACAATAATTTATCTTATCAGTGAACTATTGTTTTATGTCCAGTGATTAATTCAGCCTTTTTTTACAGCCAAAGCTGCCTTAAAGAAAGTCAAAAGTCCAAGTTCGGCATGGTCCTACAGGATCCACTGGTTGATACCATTACTACTCTCGTGTCTCATTAGTACTTATCAAATCTTCCAAAGTTGATTTGTTTTTTGTTGTTTTTTTTTGCTTTTTTGTATGATTCTATCTGAAATACTTTCCAATTATTGTTCTTTTTTGTCTTTTTTTCTAATAATGGTATTACCTGGTGACTCTAAAAATCCATTGGTCAGTCAGAAATAATGTAAAGCTGTTCTCTATCGATGGTGCTGTACATAAAATTCGTTTTGTATTTTGACAATAAAATAAAAATCAGTGATCGCCCAGGGCACTATAGTTGTACAAGTAGTATAGCTGTCTTGAATCTGTAGTTGTGTAGGGACAATAGCTATTTAAGGACAATAGTTGTCTAAAGACATTAGTTTCCGGGGACTGTACCAGTCGGAGACTATAGTTGTCACGGACTAAGGTTGCCAGGATCCACGCAAGAAGTATAGTTGTCGAGGAACTATAGTTGCTTATGAACTATAGTTGCCAGTCGCTAGCAAATATTTGAACTCAATCTGGCTGCGCGGATCGTTTCCTCCGATACGTTACGCCGCCTGTCCTCGATGTTAATAAATGTTTTTTGCAAATGTTGCTCATTAGAACCAATAACAGCTAGCGCACATTTTTTGCTCGGAATCGATGGATTTGGTGTCGTTTATAATTCCATTCGTGCTGTTCGGTGAATATTCCCGCTCGGAACACCTACGCGAATTCAACATCACTTCCGAGAGACACGGTCCGACTGGTATTCTGAAAAGCCCCGGATATTCCGCTGGCTAGGAGCCGAATATCACCTGCTTATAACATTTTACCAGCAAAAAACATGAACGAGTCCAAATCGTTTTCACCGAATTCGATTTGTATCTTCCTGATAACGATTACGAAAATAATATCCCGTAAGGCTCATCGTTAGTTGACCATATTTCACTAATAGTAACAACAGTTGCGACTCGTTCGTCGTCAACCGAACACGCGAGAGCCGATGACGTCACTGACTAATTTTTCACCAGATGCCGAAGCGAGTACGATCATCTTAAGGCCTACGCCGAACCGGACGATCGGACGTCCGAAATCGGAACGTTTTGCGGAGAGGACGCGCCGCCTCAGCTCATGTCCAGCAGGAACCGGATAACGTTGGAACTCGTTACTCGAACGACGCGGCATCCCTATCCGAGGGTCTACAGAGGATTTCAGTTGAAGTTCAAGTTCGCCACTGATTTCGCAATACACACCGGCGACAGAGATCATAATCAGGGTAAGTGCCGGGTAATACACTTGAGCTATAGTTGATCTATAGTCGCCTGTAGTAGAACTATACTCGACTAAAGTTGAACAGTAGTTGATTACAGTTGGGCTACAGTGGGCTGCAGTTGAATAATTGTTGACTATAGTTGAACTACAGTTGAACACAGTTGAACACAGTTGAATATTGTGCAACTATAGTTGAATACAGTGAACTACACTTGACCACAGTTGAACTACAGTTTAGCTACAGTTGACTACAGTGAACTACAGATGACTATAGTGGGACTATAGTTGACAGATAACTTTTTATTGCAGTATGCGGATTCATTTTCAACAGTAGAAAGCCAAAAACGGTTACATCTATTCGCCGAACCATGATTCTATCCTCGCGGCACCGATTGCCATTGCACGTTTTACGGTAGATCGGATGAGAAGGTTCATATATTTTTTACTTAATTCGACGTCGACGGTGAATCGCCATAAGAGTCTATAGTTCAAAAGATAGTACATTTCTGATACGACTATAGTTGACTCGCCGCTATGGTTGGCATTAGACTATAGTTGAACATTTAACTATAGTTTCGTGCGACTAAAGTTGAACGAGACTACAGTTGACGTTGGAAAAATTTGCAGATGCGACGACGATCGATCAGCGACTATTTGGAAATCAATAAAAACTCACTGAATCCAAAACCGTTATGGTATTCCGGATCTTCGAGTCCTCCGGAGATCGGTGTCGAATCAGAAATGGATTTTTTTAAACGTGTCGTTGCACAGTAATTCGTTTCCGATCGAACTGGATTTTTCGGTTATATATCAGTGGAAATTCTACCAAAATGACAGGTGGTTAGCTAGATTACCAGCAAAATAACGATAATGAACTGACTGATCGATAAAAAGTACTAATCGCTTATCAGTAAATTATTTTTTATCGCAACTTACTTATCAGTTAACTATAGTTCGCCGATCAACAAATAGTGTTTAAGAGTGAACTATAATCTTTAACTTATCAGATTAGTTTTATCAGCGAACTATAGTATCTTATCAGTGACATAGTTTATCACTGAACTTGATCTATCATTAACTATTCTTATAAACTATAGTTCGCCGTTGAAAAAGTTATCTGTTAACTAGTCTTATCAAAGAACTATAGTTTATCATAAATGACTTCTCAGTGAACTATTTTTATCACAGCCGATATCACAGGCTCGTTTTTTTTATAATTTGGTTTTTCGAGACGCTAAAAGTTTAATTTTTCTTTCTCAATTCGTTAAAATCGTAAACAACTACAAAAAAACACATGAAACGAAAAAAACAACACATTTTTTTAATTTTCGTAATTATTACGAACGATGCATGCGTGAAAAGTTCAAAAGAAAACAAAAAATGTATCGATCTGCTGCTGTACATAAAAAGAAACAGAATTAAATTTCAACTGCTCGATACTTTTTACAGTTCAGTAATTAAACGATGGAAAAAAATTAGAACGAAAAAAAAATAACTGCGGCGCGTGAAACATCAAAATTCCGAGTTTCGTTTTTCCCGCCGACGTGGAATTAAAAATTATCCGTCGAGAAATTGTCCTGCGACCAATCCTGCTGACCGGACGACTGCATTTGACCGGCGCCCGGCGCCGCCGCCCAATAGCCGGCGCCGCCGTTGCCGTCGTTCCGTCGCTTGGCGTCCATGTCCATGCCGCCGGGCAATTTTCGTTTGACCGGCAAACCGCCTCGACCGCCGCCGCGTCCTTGAGCCGACTAAACGAAACAAAAAAAGCGACCCGGTTAGCTACGTTTCGTAATCAACTACAGTTCTAACGAAACTATAGTTCCAATTCAACTATAGTTGTTAGGCAACTATAATTCGCACGCAACTATAACCGTACCATCATTCCGCCGCCGCCGCCGTAGGAACCTGCCGACCCTCGCTGACCTCGTCCGCCTCTCGCGGCCCCTCCACGCTGCTGGCCCATGCTCCCGCCGCCTCCTCCTCCGCGACCGCCTCGATTCGGCGTCGGCACCAATCCGCCACGATTACCACCTCCGCCGCCGCGCGAAACCTACGAATCAAAACCAGAAACGTGTTGCGGCCAGTGAGTAAACGGACGAAAAATGAATTCCGTTACCATCGGTTGAGATCCAGGTCGAGCGCCTCGAGCGCCTCTAATCGGACCGCCCAAGCCACGAGGCGGCGGCGGAGGCGCCGGAGCGCCGTATCCTGCGTGAGCCGAAACGTGGCCGCCGCCGCCGTATCCACCTCCGCCGCCGTAGGAGGCGTATTCTTGCGAATAGTCGTAACTCGGGTAGCCGCCGCCGCCGCCTCCTCCTCCTCCTCCGTGGACCTGACCGTATCCTTGGTATCCGCTATTGTAATCGTAGCCGCCGCCGCCGCCGTAGTCGTACGCCGGCTGGTTATAGTTGTATCCGTAACCACCGCCGTATCCGCCGGCTGCCTGAGCGCCGCCGCCGTAATCGTACTGTTGATAATTGGATCCGCCTGCAACACAACTATAGTTTGTACGGGACTACAGTTGATGGACTATAGATAATGAGGGACTACAGTTGACGAGGGTCTATTGTTGTCGAGGGCCTGCAGTTGTCGAGGGATAAGTTGAAGAGGAACTATAGTTGATGAAGGACTATAGTTGGCAACGCACTGTAGTTGATGAAGGACTAACGATAAGTTGGCAAAGGACTATAGTTGATAAAGGACTATCGTTAATGAAGGACTATAGTTATTGAGGTGCCATAGTTAATGAAGGACTATACTTGATAAAGGACTATAGTTGATAAAAGGTTACAGTTGATCAAGGAGTATAGTTGAACAAAGAACTATAAGTGATAAAGGACTATAGTTTCCCTTACCTTGCATCCCTCCTCTTTGCATCGGACCTCCTCTCGACCCTCTGTTGACCCTGTTCATAGCTGCTCGCCGCCTGCTGTCCGACTGCGGCTTGGCCAACGAAACTTCGACGGGAACATTTTGGAAAAGTTTTCCTTGCATTTGTTCTACAGCCTGAACAATTTTTTTAAAAACATTCGTTATTTTGGCGCGTTAAGCCTTTAACTAGTGCATGTTTTTCGTTTGTGTTTTTTACTTTCAACGCATTCTCGCGGCTGTCGAAATGTACGAAGGCGTAGTCTTTGACTTTTTTCACTTTTTCAACTTCGCCGAATTGTTGGAATTCTTCTTTCAATTGTTCTTCGCTGCAACTCTCTTTCAAATTTTTTATGTAAATGGCTTTCACCTTAAACATCAATTCAACTACAGTAACCAACATGCTATATTCTTTGTACAACTATAGCCAATGACCAACTAGAGTTCATGGAAATTATAATCCAACGGACAAATGTAGTCGATGGTCAACTATAGTCATGGATAACTATAGTCAATGGACAACTATGATTAATGTTTAAATATAATCATCGGAAAACTATTATAGTTATCTGACAACTATTTATTATTATTATTATTAACTGTAGTCAATGGACAACTACAGTTTTTAACAAGTGTAGTAGTCAATGGACGGACAACTATAATCAATGTACAACTATAATCAATGGAAAACTATAGTTAACGTATACAACTAAAGTCAGCGGACAACTATATGTAATGAACAACGACAATAAAGGAACTATAGTCAACGGACAATTACAGTTTATGGACAACTATAGACGGCTACCTGGGACATGGCGTCGGCGTCGGGCTCCTCCAAAGGTTCGGCCCAGTCGACGACCAAGTCGCAATTCCACGGCCTGATTCGACCGCTGGACAGCCGCCGTTTCGCTTGCGAGGCGCTCTTATGTTCGGCGAATTCCAAAAAGCAAAAACCTCGATTCTTCTTCTTATCCGGATCCTCGGGATGAGGATAAACGATGACGTCCGACAATCCCTCGATATCTAACCACGCGAAAAAAAACAGGATAAAATATCAAAATCCTTAAAAAAAACAATTCCAAAAATGACTAGTTTCCTAAAAGTGCTACGAAACCCCGCGGCCAGTACACGATTTTTGTTTCATTTTTGTTTTTTAATCTACCTGCGACGTTCGAAAACTCTTCCAAAATATCCTCTCTGCTTTTTGATTTAGGAATATTTCCGACAAACAAACGAGTGTTAGCAACGGAGACGTTTACCCGTAAATGTTTCCCGGGTTTAATAGCGTGTCCTTCGTACTAGAAACAACATTTGAAAACGTTTCGAAAAACTGGCGAAAAAATATAGAATTTGAAAAATAAACAAAAAATTTCAAGTAAAAAAACGTTTTTGACACGAAAACCTTTGGAAAAAACAAATTAAAACGTTTCGAAAATGCAAATAACGGGCTTGGATCCAAAACAGGCTAAAAAAACGGTTGTTTGTCGAATTTATAATATCGAAAGAAAACGTTTGTTTCGTAAATTTTCCCGAAAAGCGACGGAGGCGGTGAGGTTTTTTGTTTTATACGCAAGCAAACGAGTCACAAATTGAAATATAAAATAAATTTTCGTTGAATTTTTGAAATATACATATATATGTAAATTTTCGTTGAAATAATTAAATCCGGATAAATTGAAGATATATAAAATCCATTCATTCATTGTTTGTATAAATCAAATAAAATCCGAAGTTGGAAAAAAATGTACGTTTTTTTGGAATTTTTTTGGAATTTTCATAAATAGAAAACGCGTCAAGAAAATTAATTTTTGAAAACAAATTTTTTGTTCGACCTGCAACGAAAGAAGCAAAATTTTCGAAAGAAAACTTATAAAAAAAACTTGCTTTTTTCGCTGCCTCGGCGGCGTCCTCGCGTTTCAAATACGTGGCGAACGCGTATCCCTTGTTGGTACCGGTAATCGGATCCATCATGAGACGCAGGTCGTACAGCGTGCCGCATTTTTCGAACAGCGGTATCAGCTCATCTTCGTAGACGTCCTTCGGTATTTTGCCGACGTAAACCTGCCAGAGTGCGCGAAACGTTAATAGCCAGCGCAGTAATTTGTAAAACTTCGCTAACTTCGCATCCGCCCGATGGAACGGGTCCGTCGTATCCGGGCGGCGGTCCGCCGTACTTTCGTTGTCCGATGGTCACTTCCAAAGAATAACCGGTGCGTTCCATAATTTCCTCAAAAAAACAAATTAAAGTCTCTGGCCGTGCAACTGTAGTTCCCTCGGCGATCAACTATAGTTGGACAATCAACTATAGTCCATTGTTCAGGCGACTATATATAGTATACCAGACAAAAGTGTTTTTACTTGAATTTTCTCCTTCGGTGGACCGTACAATAGCGGCGTACTGACGGCAGCTTCAGGTCCCAATCGTTTAACGCGTTCCTTGAAATTCTTTATCAACGAGCCCAAATACGCCGAGGCGTTTTGTATTCCGAGCAAATTTGCGTTTCGAAATTGATTCAATAGAAAACACCCGTGATCGGATTGCAGCGATTTTACAAGTTCTAACGTTCGTTCTTCTAAATCGTCGTATTTCATTATTCCTAAACAAAAAAAAAATGAAACTATAGTCGCACAGAAGTTATAGTTGACGAGAACTATAGTTGTCATTAAACATAGTCGTATAGAAATTATAGACGCCCATCAACTATAGTTTTCCAAAAATGCACGTTTCGACAATGATAAAACATAAAAGCTCACCGGCTTCGAACATTTCGACCAATTCGCCGGCGACTAATTCGTTGATGCCGAACTGCGTGAGCTTTTCGAAATTCTCGTCGCCGCTATAGTCGCGCCGATTTTCGTCGGCCGTTTCTTGGGCATAAATAGCGTCGTCGGCCGCCGACGAATTTTCGGGCGGTCCGCCGCCATCGGCGGCGGCGACGTTGGCGTCCTCGTAAAATTCGTCGTCGTTGTTATTGTAATTTTCGTCGTACGTTTGAAATTCTTGATCGGCGGCGACGTCGTCGGCGCCGCCGCCGGCCGCTTCTTGAACAAATTCGTCGACCCGTTGCTGTTCGTCGTCATCGATTTGCCGTTCGTTGTCGTTTTCATTTTCGAATTTCATCGCGTAATTTTCGTCGGCCGACGGCTGCTGTTGTTGTTCGTCATCCATGCCTTCGCCTGCTTCGAATTTCTCTTCGTGACCTCCGTCGGCCATATTTTTTGCTTTTCTAGCTCGAAAACGGGCAAAAAAGCGAAACTTAATTATAAAAAACAACGAAAATTCAAAATTTTTTAATTTTTTTCCGCGATTTTCTTAAATTGCGCGGTCGATAAAATATCGAAACTAGTTTTGATTTGAAGTAAGCAGATTTCAGTAACATCGAAAAGAAAATGAAACCTGCGCGTTTAAATTTAGTTTCCATTGAGTCAATAAAATAATATTCCCGAATTATGATTTCTTATTAACTATAGTCTTGTAACTGTAGCCCTTAAGCAACTATAGTGCAGTAGCAACTATAGTCCTACAACAACTATAGCCAGAAGCAACTATAGACCGACAGCAACAACTGTTGTCAAGAAGAACTATAGTCGAATAGCAACTATGGTCCGACAACAACTATAGTCATTCAGGAACTATAGTTTTTATATAATAATAGCAACTGCGGAATGTCACAGCCCATCGACTGTAACTATAGTTGGACGGCGACCTTTTCACACGTTGTCAAATTGAGGATGCGTAACAACGAAAAATGGCACTGTTTACCAAACTTAGATGACCATTTTCGGATACAAAAATAAAATTTAATGTCACTTTTTACGAAACACATTAACCCACATCACATTGATCAAAAATAACAAATTTCTTGTACTGGACAGTCTCATTTCTTGATTTCATGCTGACTTATCTTTGCTGTCATGATAAATAAAATTTTATTAATTTTTTATTTCGCGGATGCTGTACAAAGTTTCGCAATCAATAATACAGTAGCTGGTAAATGATTATCAAGTCCATTCAACTGTAGACTGTTGGAACTATAGTTAGAGTGCAACTATAGTTGTACTGTCGTAGTCGGTCCAGTTACAACTGAAGTCCCGTTGGAATTACATGTAGCAACTATAGTTTCGGTTCGCTATCAACTATGGTTCTATTGCAACTATAGTCCGTGGGTGTTCTATTTATAGATTTGAAACTAACGTGTTCCGACAGCGGGATATCCTTGAAGATTTATCCCGAAAGACCACTGGACAGAACAGGTCGAATTTACGTCAAGGGCAAAAGCTATGATGATAAATGTCTGAAGATGGTCCCTCAAGGATTATCAGTGTTCAACTATACGGTCCCCATTGGTAGTTGCGGCATGGAGAAAGTGGTTGGAAATCGCGGAGTAAATTCAACTATATTCCTCAATAACTATAGTTATCAACTATAGTTCTATCCAGGCAGTGAGGTCTGACTGTAACTATAGGGCTCCGTTATCGCTTATCACGTCGTCCTTGTGGTCAGCTTTCATTCGATTTTCTTGACGAAAATCGACAAGGCCTATCGATTAACGTGCACATTCGGCGACAATAACAGTTGGATGGTCACGAACTTTTTCTCAGTCAGGTACTTGACAATCAAAAACAATGATTACAGTGGGATTTTATTGGCCTCGCCCATATTTCAGCATGATACCCACGACTGAAGTACCTCCTGAAACTTCAGTAAACGCCAACTGTAGTTACAGTATCCACGCCAATGACACCGTAGGCCCGGGCCTCAGGTACACGAAAATCGGAGAAAAAGTTGTGCACGTTTGGATATGCGACAATTTGCAAAGTGATGCGCAGGTACATGTAAAGTTATTGCATGTGATAAAAGTCTTAGAGTTTTAGGAACGCAATTCATGTGGGTCCACGACTGTACAGTAAGTCCCGAATTTGGAAACGGTACAAAAATTATCGACGGAAGAGGGTACCTAATGAACAACTTTTGCAACTATTCTCTCAATGGCTAGCGGCTAACAAGCTTCTTAGGTGTACATTGGATAAAGTGGTCATCGATCAGCTACAGTATCCCAGAATGGACATGGTCATCGGTCACCATCACGCGTACAAATTTGCCGATTACCCGACAGTACTGTTCAAATGTTCAATTACGATATGCGATGTGGTTCGCAAGAATTGTCCATTCCTGAATACAGTGAGTCATATAGTAATCATGTGATCAGTGCAGACTAATAAGGAAATTAATTTTGTATTTACAGCCACCAGATTGCATGGTGGTACAAACGTATGGAGGAAAATACAAAAGGTCGAAGGAAAATCAACCTATGACTTATCAGGTTACAAGCGAACCTTTATCTGTCTTATCACTGAATGAGGAACCTCCCTCAAAGTATCCAAGTAAGCACATGCTAACATTAATTAGTCAGTGAGTCAGGTTGATCTTCATGTTTACACTGGACAGGATCAACATCGATGCCATTGCAAGAACATGATTCTAGTTTCTGCAACACTCAACTAGCCCTGCTATCCACCATGGCAGCGACGAGCATCCTGTTTTTGTTTGTCCAGTTCTTTTTCATTTTAAAAGTCAGGCGAGAATAGGGATTTATACTAACCAAGTAAACCCTTAAAAAGTTAAGATAACACAGCTGGAATATTAATCTATTTTGTTGCCATTTGAATCTCTGTGCATATTCGTGTTTGAAGGCAACAAGCAATTGATATTTATTTAAAATTAGGAAAAGTGCAATAAAATAAACAAGCACACGATCATCTAAAAAGTTTCACACATACTCCTTGGACCATTCCTTCTTGTGAATATCGTACATTTCTTTAAAATGAATCAACAATTCGGTGATTCCTAGTCGATTTTTCGCACTGACTGGAAATATCTTCAGTGAAGTTCGTTTGGAAAATTCCTCCAAGTTAGCCTCGGCTTGAGGTAAGTCGCATTTGTTCGCCACCACTGCATGAAGTCGGCTGGACAGCCCTGGCTTATGACTCTCCAGAAGATCTTTCAGTTGATCCAACTGAATCCAAGGTTCCGACAGGGATAAATCAATAACATAGAATAGACATAGACAGCGTTCAATGTGTTTTAAAAATGATGTTCCAAATCCGCAATTGTCATCATATTCGTAACCTGGCAGCAAGCCAGGAATATCCGCTACTGAACATCAAGGACATCCATT
The DNA here is from genome assembly GCA_034698125.1 of Prionchulus punctatus. NCBI lineage: Eukaryota > Metazoa > Nematoda > Enoplea > Mononchida > Mononchidae > Prionchulus > Prionchulus punctatus. The sequence goes on along the minus strand of JAQGBA010000068.1, from coordinate 52,583 downwards.
GAACATTTATTCTGCCCAGTCGCCTAGATAAAACAGTTACCAGTCAATTGCTCGTAGTCATCATAGTCAATAGTGCCGACCATTGGATTTTTAGTGGTAAATGGATAGCAGGCAACTTTGGGTCTCGCCCTCGAGACTGCCCTTAATAATGTCGACTTTCCAGCACTAGGAAATCCAACCTAAGTTTCAAAATTAACCCGTTGTATCGTAAGGTATCACCGCCTGTGTATTGCTTACCAGTCCCGCGTGAGCCATGACCCTCAATTCAATTTCGTACTGAATCAATTCTCCTGCTGCACCCTCCTCGGCATATTCTGGCGCCCTATTCTCATTGGATAAATAATACATATTGCCGTGACCACCAGCTCCACCGCGAGCTGCGAGAAATAATTCACCATCTTTCCTCAGATCTCCGGCGATAATTCCCTCGGGAAGTCTTCGAAATGTAGAACCAACTGGAACCTATTTCAATGAATGACATACAAATAAAAAGTACACACCAGAAACGAATGAGTTTATTACTTTTATATAAATGTGCTCAGCATTCTTTCCATAACAATGCTTTTCCCTTCCATGCTCTCCACTGGGAGCTGTACAGTTTTTCAAGCCACTTAACGACCTTAACTTGCCATCGGCTAAACTGTTAAAAAACTCCAATATATAAAGGGTGGGCCATCGGCTGGTTTCTTTTTGAATTACATGTTATTTGGACATTGGCAACACTAGTGCGCTCAAAATATTGACAGATATTTAGTGTCAAACCCCCGCGGTACGAAATGAATCGATTTACACTTGAACAATGGTGGGAAATACTGAAAACTTATTTCCAAAGTGAGTGTTATGTTGCCGAAACAGTGCGAATTTTGAAAAGAAATTTCGGTCGATGATGTCACTTGGCCTGCACAGAGCTGAGATTTGACGCTGTTGGACTTTTTTTTGTGGGGTGCCGTTAAAGATCGATGTTATGCTGACAATCCTGAAACGGTTCAGGTACTTAAGCACAATATTGATCGAGCTATTCAAACCATCAGAAATGTACTCCATAATTGGATTGACAGGATGCGCTACTGCAAAGCCAGCCGAGGCAGCCATTTGAATGAAATTATATTTCATAACTAATCGGAAGGTTTTCTCTTTTCAATAAAGCATCAAACTTTGAAAAACATTGAACAGTGTTTTTTTTATAGCAATTTTAAAAAGAAACCAGCCGTTGGCCCACCCTTTACAATTGAAACAAGTTACAAGTTTTACAAGTTTTACATTACAAGTTTAACAATTTTACGTCGCAAATACAACAAATACATCATTTATCACTTTGGTTTTTCTTGTTGTTTGTTAGCGTCCTCGATCATTTTTTGCCAACTGCAATGTTTGTGATACAAATCGTTGCCGTGCCATACGTAATGATCTTCGATAACTGTTTTGCAATACACGCAAATCAAGCATTTGATGTGATACGAAATTGGATCGCCGTTCGGTTTGAAAACTTTTTGGTAATGGTCTTCGAGAATCATCTTCTTGCAACTGATGCACGTCGGTGGAGCCGCTACCGAAGTTTTCGTTTCCGTTTTCGTTTTCGCACCACCAGCCGCTCCACCACTAGTGTTTGTAGCCGTGGTACCCGTCGATGTGCCCGTGTCTTGAGTCGTTAAAGTTGAAGCTTTACTTTTCGATTTTGTACTTTTGCTCGTCATAACGAATAATCATAAAAACAGTGAAGTTAAATATAAAATGTTCTTTAAAAAGCAAGCGAACAAATAGTCGACCGGTTAGCAGGTTAACAAAAAAATGTGATACTGAAATTTAGCCGTAAAGTTGTAAAATGATGTCTTGCAACACCAGCGACATATACCAAATTTAATTCAGACGTTCACAAAACACATAAATCAGTTACGCAACATTACGGGTTGCAAAAGAATACGATTTTCTTTAAAGCTGAAAAACGCTGCATTTTTACCTGGCAATGCAAAAAAGTGTTTTATGCAACTTTAAGTATGGGAAACATATTGTGTTCTGTATTTACCTGCATAAAACAAAACGAGTATAATCATAAATTTTAACTTGATTTTGTTATATTTAAGTTCTGACCAAATCACCACCGAAATTTAACAGAAAAAACGTGTAACTTACACGTATTTCAAATACGCGAGAATAAGTTGTGATTTAGTTTAAAAATGGTTCACGCGCGCATTCGATATTCGAGTGTGTTTGCAGAGCGGTCGTTTATCGCTTTCGTAAGCATGGCGACCGAGTCAGAAACAAGTCAAAACGATGATCTCGACGATAGTTCAGCATATGGACGATTGAATTTTTGCTCCGATTTGGCATCCGAAGAATTTGCATCCGTGCCTTCTTTAATTTTGACCGACGATATCGTTAATTCACCCGAAGTAATAATTTTAAAGCACTGTTTTTGAAAACCAAAACGAACGTTGTAATTTCAGACGATTTCGAACCATTCGCAAGATCAAATAAATTTCATATATCAGGCTCAATTCGATGACAACGAAGATCCGTTAATAGAGAGCGAAAAAGTATGTAAAGCAGTTTATTAAACAAAAATTAAAATTGTCGTTTTTGTAATTATAGAATTTTACATTTTTCGCAGCTATCACCGTATTTCTATTCCTTTTATCAACTCGATGTTACTTTGTACGGCGTTGACGATTCTTTATACGATAATCGATTCCGTTTTCGAAAATGTGCTTCGCAAAATTCTCAAGATGGCTACGCAATAGTCGCTCTGTTGAGTCGATGTCAAACTCCGATCGCGTATAAAATTCTCTGCAACAAACCGCAATTCACAAAATCAGCACCAAATATGGGAGTTCTACAATACGGCACAGAACAGAAGTTAACGATATTTTTGAAAAAATTCAACGCAAATATTTCAAAACGAATGATTTACAAAATTCAACTGGCACGGTTGGACGACGAAATGAACATAGAAAACGTTTGGCGAAACCCTAAAGCCGTTATCAGTATAACACAGAGAATAAAGTATGAGTTCAATAATTATCTGGTACTCGGTATATTATGTTAAATTGAAATTCATTAAAGGTGCGAACTCATAGAAGATGAGGAAGAAATAATTTCATACAACAACGAAATCGAAAACGTTCCGTTCAAAACTATGCCGAAACCAAAACTCGTTACAGTTCGTCTCCTTCCTCGATCAAAAAATAAAACGAAACAACGGCGGTTCAAAGTATTGAGAAGATTTTTTCAACGCATCGTCAAAGGTCTAGATAATTCGTAATCCCTAGTCGCTTGCCTTAACGGACTTTTCTTGCCGTTTTTAGTCTGGAGGCGCATTCGAAGTCGACCAAAAAAGAAAGTTAACATGAATAAAAATGAAAAGGAACAAGTTGCTGGTTAACGTTTTCATTTAAATTTTATGCTAATTATTGTATAATTTGTTAACTAGTTGTCCAAAAAAAAATTGAAACTTTCTCAACAACTCTCATTGCAAGATAGATTTATTACAGTGTCACTGACAATTACAAATGATGCTACAAGTTTATTTTCCTGGTCGCGACGATTCCCAATGAAGAAATATTTCAGTTAATTTCTTTATAAATTGATCATCGCTTCGATAACTTCGTAATGATCGTGGGCCCCTTGAAAGCAAGAGTAACACCGATAAACACATTTTTCTAAACACATTTTCTGCAAAAAGCCGAATACCATAATTCAATTCCGTAACCTAGCTGACCATATGATTTCGTGCGAGCTGCATGATGAGCGATAAGCTGATCGCTAATTCCGCTTCGAGGATACCTAAAAACAAACATCGGTGGTACAAAATTGTTTCATGAATAACAATTTTGACATTTTGACGCTGACACGCAAACTAAAAAGTTCAACGGACCTGTATTCAATTATTGGCCAACTGCTGCATGATGATAAAATAATACATGACAAAACAAAAATCAAACCGGAATAAACGGTCATTATCAATAAATTCCAACGAGTTTATCTAAAAAAAACAATAGTAACCTGCTAAACTTTGGCTCTATTTTAAACAATAGCTTTTAATTTAAAATTGTACAACTAAACTATATACGCCGTGATAGTATTATTAAAGAATGATAATTTGCGAGGGAGGAGCGAGAAAGTACAAAGAAACCTTATCTGTGAAAAGTTGGGAGGGCTGAGGAAATTTTTACGAGTGTTACGAAATTTGGAAGCCGTTCAGTAAAAAATCGTCAAGTAAAAAGCAAATTTTAAACAGCTTCACATTTCATAACTATAGTACTAAACGTATGTTGACATGTTTAAATTTAGTTTGAAACAATTTTTTGAGTGCACATGAATAAACAGACCTCTATAAGATCGACTGTGGTTACAGGATGTTGGACTGTTTGCTACGGAAAAGACTTTCAAACAAATACAAGGATGGCATAATCTTTGGAAGTGAATGTGCAGAAGAATGAAACAACTGAAAACGTGCAGAAGAATGAAACAATTGAAATTGCCTTGGCAACTGTATAATATCAACCTCACGAATAGCTTCTAATATAATTGAGCAATTAAAAAATTAATAGAATAATTAATTTTCAGTGGGGTAAAATGGACACCTTCACAAGTGGAAAAACGCTATTGATTACTTAAAAATCAAATTTATAGTATACAAAAATGATCCGTTCTTGACATTCTAAGCCACGGAAAAACTTTTGTAGAAACAAATAAAGGTAACCTCCAGTAAGTTTCTCCTACAATCGTGTTGACTATGATCCGTAGCGTATTTAAAACCCACTCCAAAAAGGTATGTAATTTAATCATAAGAACGTTTATTTCTTTTTCAACTATCCTCAGAAAACTTGCACTGATTTACGTCAAACGTGACAAACATTTTATGCGCGCATATGAGAAAATTAAAAAACAGACAACATTGAAGGTTAAAATTATTCCGCCGTTTTTAATGAGGCCAAACAAAGCATGAATTAACTTTTGACTTATAAAGCGAACAGTATAACCCGCAACTTGTACGTTACAAAAAAACAAATATTTTATATACTTTCAAACATTCTTGTCAACTTTAGAATATGTATGATGGAAAAACGTTAAACTTAATTACGTACCGTAAATTAGTGCATATATTGAATTAAAAATCTGAATAACTGAAGCCAAGCACAATAATGATAAATTCAACAAAGGTGAATTGAATAAAACCAATTGGCTAATTGCTTTTTTCAAATGAGCTCAAAAGCTAATCAAGGGATTCGTTTAGATGCACCTTCTTCGTTCCTCATTCGGAATACAAGTTAAACAGTACTATTGGTATTTCTAGAAAAACCTCAATTAAACAATTAAACTAAATTATCTTTAAATAATCATTCCAATTGAGGATTTAGGGTACTGTCTTGAATCATTAGGCAAAGGAACTTTGTCAGAACTTTTCCATTTCGTACCTTATTATGTCTTCTCAATGGAGTCGTAAAATTAAGAATTACTTCCTTTCGGAAACACAAACTTGATCTTTACTAATGATCGCAACCTCGACAGGCCCAATGTGAGTCGCTGTCTTTTAAAAAAAATGTAATCGAAACTGAAAATTATATTTGTTTTCTCGACTGACCGGCGTGCCATTCGGGCATATTTTGATTTCGCGTTTCAACGTAAAAACGGAAAACGGAGATTCAATTACGTAATTTTATGAATCAATGGAAAAAAGTGTAATGGCGCATGAAAAAAACTTCCCTTTTCAAGCCTTTTTTTTAATTTTCGTCCTCCTATACTTATTATTCAACGCGTGCAAAAACAGAAATCGTTACAGTGCGTTCAATTTTTCATACTATCTTCCGAAATGAAAAACAACAACAGGTACGACTTCTCCTTATTATTTCTGACGCAGTAATAATTATTATCAAATTGCAATTAATTTATAAACGGCACGATTTTGCCAGAAGTATAGTTACAAAGAAACCAAAAAAATGCAAAGTTGTTTATTTGCATATTTATTAAATAACGTTCTTTGAAGGAAACCATAACAATTGCGAAAAAATAAAAATACTAAAATACTTCCTCAAAATTTTAACATTTTAACATTAAATTTTCTTGATCATGTTCCTAATAGTACATTTGTTCATTACAGTAATCAAAATTCAAATTTTATAATTTACTTACTGTACAGTCCTTTTTAAGCAATGAAACTGTAAGTTAGCAAATACTTTTCAGCCAGACGCCTTTCGTAAACAAGAAGTAAATAAAAATATTTGCTACTTAAATTGTTAAAAGTAATTTAAAACCCTCCTGTCAAAATCACTTACGAGCTCAATTCATGCTCATCGAAGCATTATTCTTAATCAATGCAGAGCACTTTTCGGTGCTGAAAAGTCGAGTGCGAAAGTGTGAAATAAATGATGGAAACGTCTGTGATTTCTATGAAGACGAACTTCCTTTATTAATAAAAAAACCAAAATTAGTATTGCAGAGTGACAATACAGGTTTGTAAAATGAAACACGCCAAATGGAATCAAATTATGCATGAAAACTTGCTCAATTATGTAATAATTCAAAAGAATTCCATTTCAAAATTCAAAAGCTCTCATTATAAGGCTCATTGATAAAATAAACATTCAGGGAGATTATCGTAAATTTTTGTAAATCCTTTTCAGAAAAAGCAGAATGAAAACTTATTAATTCTTATGCTAGACATGACAAAGTAATCGGAAAATGTTGCCTTTTTCAAAAATTTCTTTCTTATTTTCAATGTATTTAACAATTTCTCAAAACAAATTTTTTCCAAGCGAGCATACTTCGCAAGACTCATTTGTAAATCGCTGTACATTCAAATTGAACCTAAGTACGGAAACTGCTTGCTTATTGCGCAAAAAATTTGTTACGAAATCGTTGATAACGAGGCAAAATTTGTTTAGTCGATAAATTAATTGCGATTCGAAGAATTATAGGCGAAACTTATTTTAGAAATATAAAATGTGCGATATTAAATCGTCGGCCGTCGTAAAATTTAGCACAACCAAGGCGCCGGCGCGTTATAACGAATTAGCAACTGATACAAATATTAATTCACCTCCGGCGGATTGGCTGCAAGGACGATTCGCGACCAAGGAACCATGGGCGCCCGGTCAAAGTTCACAAAGAGGAAAAGAGTTTAGCAGGTTCGAATTAAATTCTTAATTTTTGATAATCGGTTTACTAAACACGAATTTACTTTCACAATATTTACTTTCTCCTGTTTAATTTAAGTTGATAACGTTTTCTTGTTTAATTCGACAACTTTCTCTTGTTTAATGTTGTTAACTTATTCAGTTTTGCCATGGCTAATTCGTACATTGATCATGTTGGAAAAGTTGACGTTATAACCGATGCAGAAGTCTGGAAAATTCATTTTCTTGTATAATTTATTTTTATCGTTTAATATTACGTATTTTTTAGAACGTGAAAAAACTGTTGAAAATGAATTTCACGAAAGGACCTGTTAGTATGATGGTTCACCGAGTCGGTCGAACTCTGTTAATCGACAATCTGGACGTTTATAAACACGTTTTACTTTCTCAAGAGGTACCGACATTTTCTTAACGTTGCCAAAAATAATTCCATGATTTTATTGTTTATTTTTTTATCCATTTCTTTCGTTTCTAGTTTTAATTGTTATGCTTTTCTTATTTTAGAAAGATTGGAAATGGTTGCGACAGTTCATTTGCGAAAATTTATTGTCTCCAAACGGCGATGCTGATGTAACTGATTCTTTTTATTTCAAAGAAGCCACTTTCATGTTCTATTTTATGTTAGTCTGCACTTTTGCCGGTAAACTGCGCTTTGAAACGAAAAGAAATTGAAGAAAATTTAATGTTGTCCAAGTTTTTGTATCACAGGTTATGGGTTTTTTTGGAACGAAAATTGTTTCTAATTTTATTGAAAGTTTTTTTTCATTTCAGTCTTGACAATTTGAGAGAGTCAGAAAGTAAAAACGAAGAAAATAGCAACGAAAAATTAAATTCAACTATGGTACCAGATCCATTGTTATCCGAAGTTTGTTTTTGACCCGCGTATTTTTCGAAATCGGAATTGTTTTTAATTTTATAACGTTTCACATTCTAGGACGACAATTTTGAAGTGCAAAACAACTTCGAACGTAACTTCTTATGGAACTTCGAAGATATTCGAATGTTAATCGGAACCGACATGCCGATCTTCGGCGGCGGTACCCACCCGTGCGTCAGTTTGCGTTTAAGGTGGGAAAGAAGGAATCGCGAAAGTTTGGCTTTAAAAATGTTATTTTTCCAGAGACATGAAAAAACCAATCAACATTTTGACCGGCATCGATTACTGGCTAGATCAATTGATGTGCACCGTACCTGAAGTGGTTATGTGTTACCATTTGAACGGAATCGTCCAAGTATTTGTTTCATTCGAATGATTTTATTGAAACGCCAAACGTGAAAAGTCGTTTCAATTTTTGCAGCGTTACGAAGTTGTTCAAACCGAAGATTTGCCCAATTTACCCGGTTCGTCGTTCAGTCCAGAATTGGTTCGAGACGTAGCACAAAATATATTGTCGTTTCTTAAAAGCAATGCAACGAAAGAAGGTCATACTTATTGGCTTTTTAAAGGTAGAATTTCTTGAAATAGACTTTGTTGCTTTGTGTAATTTAATTTTTTGCAGGAAAAGATGACGATATAGTAAAATTGTACGACTTAACGAGCGTCTGCAAAGAATACATGGACGAAAAAGATGCGAACCCATTTACCTTGCCAGTCGCAGTTTTACTGTATCGAGTGGCGAAAAATTTATTGCAAAAATCTTCGAGGTCGCAACCGAGAAAGATTTCTGGCACTATCTACCGCCTTTTGACGCATTGTTTGGATCTAATGGACTCCGAGAAGTTTCCTCAGGTAAGTTGTGCTAGGTTGTGTCTAACGTATTTCCTTTTAAGTAAAAAGTTGGAATGCTTTCGCTTTAGGTTGTTGGTTCGGTGCATTATTTGTTGGCTAATTTGTACATAACTTGCGGTCAACCAACGGAGGTCGACGAAAAAAAAGATACAACGCCGGGTCCCAAAGAACACTCTGACGAAACGCTGCTTGAAGAATTCGACAATAGTTTCGATCAAAGCGATTGGTATATCGAAGACCCATCGAAAAAATGCGACGAATTTCAAAATGAAACGTCGGCCATCGACAAAGGCGTTTCTTGCGTTAGCATTGGTCTGTTGGCAGGTGCCGCCGAGGTCAAAAACAAAAATGACGGTCAAATGTCGCCCAGTTCGGCGGCGAATTTAAATAAATTGAAATTCATTCCGAATTGCACGAATTTGGAAGATTGTTGGCAAGCGGCTTTGGAACATGTTTTGAAAGTATAATCTGTCCGTCTGTCGACGAATAGAACTCCGATAGTGAAACTTAGCAATTGCAGGGGTTCGAATGCGTTAAAGCGTTCTCAAACGATGTCGGCGCGACGAATTCAAATTCAACTCATAAATCTGACGAAATTCAAACTACGGTGTCGCCCGACGAAGCGATACCGTTGCACTATGAATCCATTCGATCTGATGAGTATAAAACAAAAATTTTGCCGTTATCCGTTCGTTACCCGAATGCCACCGGTTGGCGATTAGAATTGACGGCTTTATTATTCCTAAAAGCCATTGGCGCCTACCATTTGTTGGCCGATTGTGCATGTAAATTAGAAAATTACGGAAAAGCTTTACGTTATATTAAAATCGGATTTTTGTGCTTCGGTAAGTTACGATTATAGTTGATTTTTCGTTGGCGAGCCAATTTATTGTTTCGTTTTTTTAGAAAGTACAAGAAAACTAATAAACTCAGTGCCGGCGCCGCTGAATCTAACCTTAACACAGTGCGAAGGGTCAGCGCAAACTTTGTTGCCCAGTCTGTTAGTGCTGTGCGGCGACATACACTTAGTTTTGAGCCACTCGAAATCGTCGTTCATGGGCAAACACATTCGCGATTATAACAAAACCGTGTATAGGGACGACCGGATTGCCGCCCAGGCCAAAACCGTTTTGGGTGAAAACGCGGAACTCGGTTGGTTCAACAATCGTTTCGTATTTTTAGCCTTTATCGAACAAAATAGAAACCTTCTATTTGTCGGTTTTAGAATTTTCTTGGTGCGCAACTTTGTCTGAGAGTATCGAAAAAAATTTACAAGTTAGCATGAAATGTTACGAACAATCGTGCGCTTTGCTGCGAGGTACTGCGAACGCTTTGGAACATCATAATTCGAAACGAAAAGCGCCAACTAAGCCGACGGTGACAAAGGAAACCGAGGAACATTTGGATTACACCATGGTTTTGGACACGTTGGCGATAACCAAACGATTAGGAAACGTTAAAAACGAATTGGGCGTTTATTACATGAATTTAACGACGGCGTTGCTTTCGAAAGAGGACGGTACGAATCAGCTTTTGACACACTTCCTTTAATTTTTTATTTATTTTTTTACTCATTTCGATTTCAAGTTTCGCGAGTTTTGTATGCACTTTTGACACGTTTCGACAATTTTACTTACGTTATAGACGCCGAAGGAGGAATGAAAAAAGTCGAAAATTTGTGGCATATGAGTTACAGTAATTTTCAAGAAGGAATTCAAATTTTTAATAAGATCAACGATAAAATCAACGAAGCTTTATTAAATTCGAACGCTGGTCGATTAATGAGATTATGCGCTAACGCTTTCGCAGAGACCGGCAAAGAATTTTGCGATGAAGAACGACATTATCTGAATTGCGTACGTTGTCTTGAGAAGTTGCTTTTCTGTGGTGTTTGACGAATCGGGATTTGTTGCAGAAATTTTGGACTTGAAACAAGATTTTTGTTTTTTCAGGCGATCGACATGTACCAACGAGCGTTGGAATGTGTCAATCAACGGTCTGATGAAAGTCATTTTTGGGAATCTATCGCTTGGGAATTGTCGTCGGTTTTCTTTACGTATGCATCGCAGTTACAAGAGCGACCACCTCTAAGTTCTCGCTCTTCTGATGAAGTACGCGAACGCCATAGTTGCAGTTTAATTTTCCATTTTTGCTTTGTCGTTGGTTTCAGGTGGAAAAAGAAATTCTCGATTTAATGCAAAAATCTTTACGCTTGGTTGATAATTTGGACCACAAAGAATCACCGAAACACGCAATTTATGTTTACCGCGCGTCGATTATTCATCATAAACTCGCATCGTTGTATCATCGAAATTACCGATCGAAAGTGATTTTTGCACGTGGTTCTAAAAAATGAATTAATTCCGAGTACAAAAATTGTCTGTTTCAGGAACAGTTGGCTGAGAGAAAAACAAAACAAATTCGAAGCCTTACAGATTTACATTATCAAAAGGCTAGCGAAGGTTTTAAGGAGATCGTTACTGAATGTCCTGCGGATTTTATTCGGCTGCAGCTGGAACGAGTTGCTTTGATTGAATTTAGTTTGGAAAGTATAAAACGTGTTTTCTGTTTTGTACGTTTTTCGTTTATTTGCTGTTTAGTTTTTATGTTCGTTTCCAGGTGTTACGAGCGTAAATACTAAATTGAAATTGTGTCAACAAGCGTTGCAGTATATACTTTCTTGTCGAACGGCGTTCCTCGGTTTGTGTCGAAAATTGGCAACTGATAGTAATGAATCCAATAATTTGGAAAATTTGGCGTCGATAGACAGCGAGGACGAAGTCGACGACATTGAAACACTGAACGTTGATCATCCGAAGAGAAAGCCGTTCAAAAAATCTACTAATAAGGAAGATGATGTTTTGAAAGAGAGCAAAACTTTATGCAAGATTGCGTTGGAGCGATTGCAATCTTTGACGAAAATCGGGCTAAAATTGGTTCGCTCGATCGGAAACAAGTATAAAAAAAAACTAAAAAAACTTGTTTCGTTTCAGGTTTAAGGTGTTGTTTTTTCAGAGACGTCGACGATACCGCTTGGAAAAACGCTTTCGCAGAAACGCTAAATAAACCTCCGACCGAAATCGTTAGTCTACCGTCTCACGTTCTAAACGTTTTGGAAAAAGTGAATTCATTGTCGTTAATGTGAAACCTTAAGTTTGTTTTGAGTTATTGTGTTTGGCTCCGATTAAATTTTTATTTTTTGTCACTACACACTCTTGAAAACTTTTTATGGTTGGTGGGTTGTTTGTTTTGAACTTAGTTGGTTAAACTTTTAGAAATGAACAAATACACAATTTCAGTGTGATAATCCGAAACGACAGTTTACAATCCGAAGCTTTTATCTTGTACTTAGAAAATGAAAAGACAAGACAAATGTAGAAGAAAATGCATACGATCAAATTTCTTAAATAAGTGGTGAATTTAATGTTGTAGATTCGAAAGACGAGTAACCGTATTGTGAATTCTTTTACACTTTTACTACGTGTTACAACTACTTTTCTGAAAATATTGGTTTGGCTCATAGCGAGCGCGTCTGTTTTCGCCTCTAACATGTTTCATTGTAGACGAAACGAGAAATTAAAAAAACAAAACAACAAAACATGCCTTCCAGACATATTTCAAACCTTACTTTAGATTTTATCAAACAGGTACACAAATTTGCTATCGAACGATGTGCGTACATATGCATGCGCTGAGACACTGTACATATACGACCATATACGACATATATGCCTGACCATCGATATCATCGGAGACTTCCAACGCTGAGTGGCGTAAGGACAACGGAACCCACTGTAAACCATTATTAGGTTTCATGAAAAATAATTGAAAGCAATCGTGTTCAGGTTTATATCCACTACAAAACCTCACCTCAAACTCTTTGATCGCTTAATTAGTTATGGTAGCATCAAATGTTGACCAATCTGTGATTAATAATAATAATAATTTTATTTGATTAGACAGTGACGGTACAATTCACATACACTTTTAGAGATAAACAAATGGGCACCAGAAGAACGATAACATGACAATTAATCTGGTCCTGGATTGACTACAGCTAGCGGGGCGCATAATGATCGGCCACCGGCTAGCTGTTTCAATCATCGTTGGGTAGGTAGATGAACAGCGACGTGGTTCAACAACTATCAAAGTTTGACTTCAACTAAAGTGTTAGTTGCAGTCGCTCAAACGTTCGCCTAATGTAACAATTTGAGATTGCCTCACTTTCTACTTTAAGTGGCTCGTATTTAGAATCTAATTTCTATAATATGATTAAAATAAGAAGCCTCTTAGGACACGCGCAAACATTACTTTGGTTTATGTGATAAATGAGCAACGTTAGCCAGCAGTATTGCGAGAAGACATCACTTATACTTTTATGAACGCGAAATTCATTCGAACGAAATTCCAAAGACAACAGTTTGCAATGAAAATTAAGGTTGCATTCTAATTATGCAACAGTTTCTATGAAAACTGATTCAGCTTATAACTTTAACCCAGTCAAACATCTATCGAGTTATAATTAGAACTGACAATTTTGATCCCCATTCTCCATTGGATAATATGAGCGTGTCCTTTACAGTGGCGACACCGTATCGTGACACATTTTTGACTTTACAAGTCTTGATGAATGTTCATTGGATGCAGTTAAATTTGCATATCTTGGTAAAAAGGTGTGCAGATGAAGGCTTCTTCATAAAACGAAACGTCGAAAAAGATTTTTAAATTTTTTAAATGTTAGAAATTGAAATCGTATGACATTTCAAAATAAAAACTGCCTTCTTCACTAGTTTTCACCCGATAGACCACACTTTTGAAAACATAATTTTCGTCGTTTCGTTGAAGGATTAGAAAAATGCCAGATTCGTTTTGTATATTTTGTAGTCTGTTCGTATTGAATCTTGTTTAAAAATTTAACAAGGATAATTTGATATTTGCCGTACTGTAGTGTGCGCATTGTTTGTTTTCGATTTTGACCACTTTTCGTGCAAAAGAAAGGCTTTTATGAATAGTTTTGGAAAAGTTTGTAATAAAATTTTATGTTTCTTAAAAACCTAAAGCTACATCGTCTGTTAATTCGTTAAATCTGGGTTAAAATGGCCGAAGAATATTCGAAATCGCTTTTACGAGTTTCATTAGCTCAAATTTGTCAAAACGTCGGATTTCACGGAATAACTTCGACGGCCCTCGACGTGTTATTAGATTTATTACGGACTCATATAGAAAATTTATGCGTAAATACGAGAATTTATTCTGACCATTGTAAGTCCCTGTTCGGCGGAAACTGGATGAATTCGAAAAATTATTCGCACATTTTAAATTTAAGGCGGTCGGACGGAACCAATTTTAGACGACATTGGACTTGTTTTTACGCAGTTAGGCGTATCGCTGAACGAACTATCTGATTACGTAAATCAAACTACGCCGATTAATTTCATAAAAAGGGTAAAAAAACTGTTTCAGGCATGTGTTCTATATTTTTACTTGAAACAAGCCTAGAATCAATCTTTTCAAGGTTCCAAAATTCCCCGTGAGTCGTCCAAATAAACTAAACGTTCCTTCATCGGAATGCGCCGAATTGAAAACGCGTCCCGACTATGTACCTTATTATTTGCCGCCTATGCAACCGGAAAAGGTGGAAGAACCAAATCCATCGACGTCCGAAATCGCGAAGACGAACCCAGCTAGAGTTAGTACGCGACGATCAACTTTGCAGCAAAAGTGACATTTTTTTGTTTTCTCATTATTCAATGTGTACTAAATGATGGAACGCGTTTTTATCCAGATCCGAACAACTGAACGGCGAAGATTGGTTGTCGGATTTATACGATTTTGATTCTGTCAAAGCTGGTTTGGTTAAAGTCGTTCATATTCCAACGCCGATACCTTCGAGGCAACCGTCTCCTCAACCGACGCCCATCGTCCATCATCCGTCTGTGCCAAAAATTACGATTGTCGAAATGCCTCCGATCGAGCCGATTTATATTAATCAATCGTTTACGCATCACAAAACGTCGTCGTCCGGCCATCATAAACAGCCGAAAATTCATACGACGTCGTCGAAGTTGTACGACGATAAAATAACTATACCCAAGTCGGTACTAAAAGATTTAAACGTTTCCATTTCGTCGACTTCCGATCACAGCGCCGATACGAGTATCGAGGAGGTTATTTCGAGTGTTGTCGAACAATCGCATCATCTAAAATCGTTAGTCGAACAACACCCTCAAATTTCGCCTCAGTCCCACGAAATCGTTTCCATCCCGAAATCGAACTCGTCGCTCGTTGATGCTCAATCGATATTAACCAAAAGTTTGGCGAAAAAATCGTCGAACGTCGTTCAAAGTGAATCAACGAAATCGACGTTGAAGAATATTTCCGACGTCGCACCGATTTCGTCTCATAATAAAAATATTCCGCCGCCAATGGACGAAGCGAAATTTCCCGTTAACCATCTCGCCGTCGCACAATCATCGATTGCAGCGTCCGATAAACCGCCGGTTTTGAAACCCGTTTTGACGACAAACGACGACGATCAGGTGAACATTTTTCACTTTAAACGCTAATGTAGTACTTCAGATTTCAATCGAGTTAAAATAATTATTTTTAGAAGAAAAAAAAAGAAAAAGAAGCCAAAAAACGAAAGCTCGAAGGATTGGTGAGTCAAATTACGCCCGTGCCGTCGAAAAAAGCTCCCCCGCCGATGCCCGCCGTCGATACGTCGAATTTATTTAAACCGGACGCGAGAATCATTTCGACGCCGTCGACGGTGAAAAAAGTCGCGCCTATTGTTTTACCAAAACAAAAATCGATCGTCGAACCTGTCGTAGCAGCACCCATCGCCATTCCATCGATGACGGCGGCGTTGACGGATTCGAGTCAAAAACAGTCTCAGTCGTCGGTAGTCAATCGACAAAAAACCTCTCCTGCTTCGAAATTGGGCCCGTTAAAAATTACGTTACATTTACCGAAGTCGTCCACGACGGCGGCGGCGTCGAAGAAAGTCGATAAGCTTCAAGAAAAAGCGAGAAAAAAAGAAAAACTTAAAGAGAAAAAAGTTAAGGAAAAACTTTTGACCTCGAAAAAGGCTGAAAAAGTTGCCGATTTAATTAAAAAATTGCCGAAAAAGGCAACGCAACCCGCACCAACGTTGCCCGTCGAAAATTCGTCGGTGAAGACCGTGCCGAAGTTAATTATAAAATTCGGCGGTCCGAAATCTGTGGAGCAGGAAAAGATATCAGAAGAACCAAAGTCGTTGCCGGTTCTGCAACCGACGAAATCGTTTCCGGTCCATCCGACTGGTCAACCCCTCTTTACGATTTCGCCCAACCAGTCGAGCCCCGAGCGCG
Source organism: Prionchulus punctatus (assembly GCA_034698125.1). Lineage (NCBI taxonomy): Eukaryota > Metazoa > Nematoda > Enoplea > Mononchida > Mononchidae > Prionchulus > Prionchulus punctatus. Next base: position 36,372 of record JAQGBA010000068.1, on the reverse strand, counting down.
AAAATTTGGCGTGGGCGAACGACGACGACGTTAAAGATTCGAGTCACGGCGAAATCAATTTGGGCTACTTACGATCGTCGCCACCACCCAAATCGCCGTCGATGCATTCAAAATCGCCGTCGCTACAGTCATTTTCCTGCGCCAACGACGACAACGCAAATTCGCCTCCTCCACCGACGCCGTCGCCGAGGAGTCCGAGTCCCGGCAGTCCAATTGGAATATACATTCCGGAAGCCGACGGCGAAAATTTCGGAGTATATTTTTGCCCTGAAATCTCTAGATTGGGACTAATTTGTTGTTTCATGTTTTTAGAAGGAAATGGAATCTCCTTTGAGCAGTAAAAAGTTAGTATCGCCGGCGAGGAGTCACGAATCAGGAGCTTCAACGGCCAAGAGTCATATATCCGTCACGTCTACGTCGACCGGAAAAAGTCACGTATCAGCGACGTCGACTGTGAAGTCGTCAACTTCGAAGTCGACGACGTCGAAGAAATTTTTTCCAGTAAAATGCTTGTTATGTCATCGAAACGATGTGCTTTCTTGTCGAACGTGACGTTTCTTTAAAAGGAACAACCGCAACAACCGCCGACTCCGCTCGCTCAAGTAGACGAAGAAAAAGTTTGGTACTGTCCTATTTGTCGAATCCCTTACGAGGAAGGAGCCGATATGATCGCTTGCGACAAATGCGATAATTGGTTTCACTGGTAACAATTTAAATGTCAGATTTTTGACTTATCGACGGGCATAATAGACTTGCAGATGATCAATAAGACTTCTTCTTTCAATATTTATTCGCCCTTTTATTTTATGATTTTCTTTCAGGAGTTGCGTTGGTTTGGCGCAAGCACCGCCCGACGACGAACCTTGGTATTGCACAACTTGCGCTTACAATAATAAGAAACCTCAAAAAATAAATAAAATAGTCGTCAAAAAGAAGTCTAAAAAAGCTGGAAAGTGATCAAAATGTGTTTCGTATTTGTTGCTGGTTTTTTTTGTATTTCATTTGTAGTTCAAAATTTCGTTTATTGACTATGAAATTTTGAAGATTTACATCTAAAATGAAAATCATAATTAATTTCTATTGTAGTACGAGTTTTGTGATTCGCATGTACCCACCTTAATTTTGGGTGACTATAACAAAATATAACTAATTTCTGTTGTTAACCGAATTTGCATAGAAGTATAGTAGGTAAAAAAAAATTAGCTCTTCTGCGTTAAAATTTCGGTAAAAATTATTCGAAACTGCGATTTGCTGCAAAAAAGTTAAACACGATGGTTTATTCGGAAATCTTGCCGAGGAAATTACGAACTTAAAAATATCAAAAGTTTGACCAGCACCGGAAAAATTGGTCAAAGCTTAAAAAACGGAAAAGAAAGACTTTATTTTTTATTCTTATAAATTTAGACAAATTTTCTCCAATGTGATCGACGAAATAAATTGAATAACTGGATACGACGAATTTTGTGCATTTTCGATTGAGTCGGAATTGTGTTTTTTAAAAATGTAAACGCTTATTCCGAAAACAAAGTGCGAAAACATTGAAAAATGTCTTAAAAGAATTTTTATCCAACTCGTTTTGATTCCTGGCGGAACGTTTTGAAACCGATTTGTCGTCGAAAGATGAAAAAACATAATTGACAGACGTTTTACGACGCAAAAAAGTTTTTTAATATTATTTGCGTGCTAAAAAATGAATCATCAACAACAACAGTCTCAATTGCCGTCGTTGTTTCAAGGCGTCAGTTATCCGACGTCGTCGTTTCCCCCGTTGGGTCAAAGTATTCCGCAGTTGTATAGAAATCCGTTTCCCGGAGCCGCCGCGACGGCGCATTCGTTTTTTTTGCCGAGTTTATTTTCGACGCCGTCCCATAACATTACGGGAATGCCCGGCGCGCCGATAGTCAGCCAACTATACGGCGCTGGCATTGGCGACATTGTGTCGTCACAACATTTGAACTCGCCGCAAACGAATTCCGGGACAAATTGCATCGACGCCATGCAAATGCAAATGCAATCGCATTATCCGATGTTGGGCAACATGTTCGCCGGTTTGGATACGAGCGGCGTCGGTGTTAATGCGTTGTCGACGTCGACGTCGACCATCGGCGTTCGTCCGGCGCCATTGACGATGGGCAATTTGACTCAACGAAACAATTTACATACGATAAATAACGTGAATTTAGAAAATTCGATGCCGTATTCTAGTCCGCCGATGCACAACGACATTGCTCATCAATCGCCGACGTCCAGTTTATCGTCCTTGTCCGCCGAAGCTAAGCATTCGGAAAAGAGTCCGTTCGCTCAACCGGGCCCCGGCAGTCAAAGCGACGCGCAAAGTTTGACGGGAAATTCGCCGTTGAACGCGCCTCTGACGACGTCGCCCGCCGGCGTTCGACATCGATTGAACAATAATCGCACGCCATCGGTTTCGGGCGCGTCGCCTCAAGCGCCAACGCCGTCGCCGTCGCGTACGAATGACGTTTCGTCGAAAAAACAATTGACGAATTCGTCGCCGAAATTATTGCCCAACGTCGTCGCCGCTGCACCGTCGATGAATAATTTACATAGCATGTCACATTATCCGTCGTCGTCGTCGCAAAATTTTTTAAATTTGCACGGCGTCGGCAACGTCTCCGCTACGATGTCGAATTCGGCTAATTTATCGTCGTCGTTGGCGAATTTCGATCCAATCGAGTTAGAACAGAATATTTTCACGAATAACATAGATCCGTCGTTGACGACGGCCGTCGACGAAGCCTTGTCCGTTCTCGGCAAAGACGTGAATTTAGATTTGGACGCCATTGCACCTAGTGTCAGTCATCAATTTTGGGAAGATTTGGGCGATTCGGTGCTCGACGACGCGTTGTTAGGACCGTCGGCGTCCGTCGATGTTAGCAATTCGTTACTGCATTCTGTTTTCGAATTTAACCCTTTAAACAGCTCGTCATTCGACGATATGGTAATTACAACTATAGCAGATACAGATTTTGTTTTTCGTCGTTGTAACGAGTATCATTTTTTAAAGGTTTCGCCGTCCAACGCCGGTCCGAGTTGTTCGTTCGTTGAACCAACGCCGCCGAGTCCTCCGTCGCATCATGCATCAGTTTCAACGATGTCCGACGCTTCGATGACGCCGAAATTGAAAGAAAAGATGAAACGGAAAGAACGCGAGATCGCCGAATTGGACAGCGCGTTCGCACGTCATTTTAATATGGTTGTGGAAAGAAACGAAAGAAATTCGAGCGACGCAACGACGGCGGCGGCGAATGCCGTTGCAAACTATCAAGGGTCGGGCGGCGGCGAAGTTGCTTCGTGCACTTCGAAAGGCGATGAAAGTAATTTCAGCGCGTTCGCTTGCTACAGTTCGGATTTGTATTTCATCCGACCGAAACTTTGCAACGACGCCGTCCCGATCGGCAACGTTAGCCCGGTTCGATTTTCGCCCGTTTGCGATTCGGAAAGCGGCGATGAAAACGAGAAAATTTCATTTTCAACGAACTCTTCGTTATTTATTCCGATTTCGAACGAAGTGGACGGTTCGTCGCAACCTTCGACGTCCACGTCGTTGTCATCGTATCCATCCGCGAACGCATCTCAACAGCAACCGTCGACGGTATCTAAATGGGCGCCGAGAAAGTCGAAAAAGATTCCGATTTATAAACAAAGTTCAATTACGACTTCGAAAAATAATTTAACGTCGAAAAAATCTCAACATAATACCGATTCGCCTTATTGTTTTACGGACGACGACGAAGAAGAAGAAATTAGTCCGAAATTTGTCACGCCCGTTGTTCATCCGGGGGCGGTGGATCGCGAATCCTCGACGCCCGTCGAAAACGTCAAAGAGAAATTAGTCGAAGAAGAAGTCAATCGGAAATTATTGCAAATTTCGAGCTTACATCCTGAACTTCGTTTAGCGACGATGAAAAACGACGTTACGAAATTCGCCAACTCAGCGACGTCGGGAGGGCACAAATCCGGCGCTGTTCAATGTAATCCGTCGTACGTTCATCGAACGCTGTCGGCCGCCGCCGGTGCGTCATCTTCGTCGTCGGTTAGCGAGCAATTTTCGGATTTATTACGTCACGTCGTACCGAAGAAACGTTTGAGCGCGTCGAATCGTGGCAACGCCGTTTGTACGGATATGACGCCGAAAAATAGTTGCTCGCTTAACTTTAACGGTTTAAATTCTAATTCTTCTTCGAAGGCGGCGAGTACGTCGTCGTCGATCGGCAGCCTCGGAAATTTATCATCTCGTTCATCAGCTTTAAATAATTATTCAATGTCGTCGTTAGCGTCGTCGACGCCGTTGGACAATTCGAAATTGGATACATTCGTGAAAACGGAAATCATTCCCGATACGGATACTGCTAAACCATATTCGTGTTCGACGACGTCGACGAGCGGCGATAAAATCAAAGTACCACCCGATCCGTCGTCGATGAAGAATTCTACGGCGATAATGGATAACAAAGACCATTCGTCGTCGATGAAACCGTTGGAGCCTTTAAAACCGAAATTAATTATTCGAATACCGAAACAATGTTTGACGAATGTAAAATTCGAAAAACGCTGCGACGACGACGACGAGATCGACAAAGGATCCGTCGACGATAAGTCGGCATCGTCGAAGAAACATAAACACAAACATAAACATAAGAAAAAGCACAAAAAAGATCGTCAAAGTTTCGACGATGCGTTCGACGAAACGAAGAAAGAGAGGGTGAAAAAGAAACGACGACACAGTGAGTTTATTTCGTCAGCGCCATCGTCGTCGTTTTCGATGGAAAACGGCGAAGTAACTCCGAAAAAACGAAAGCGATTTATCATATCCAGTAACTTTTCACAAGTTCATATTTTATAATAAAATTTAATTGTTTTGTTTTCCTTCAACGCAGGCGGAAGCGAGGAAGGGAGGAGTTCGTTCAGCGGCGACGATGGTGTGATCAGTCCAACGAAAGTATGTCAAAACTTTTTCTACACGTTAATTACCTTTTTCTATTATTATTTGTCGTTTTTAGCTTTTTATTAGTCGATTTGACGTTTCAACGACAGAAAAAGCTTCCAACGACGTTTATTGCACGAAAAATCGCAAAAAAGAACGTTGGCTAAATTCGCAATCGTCGTCGACGAACAAACCTGTTGCAACGGTTATTTCTACGGACAATAATATCAGCGCCGTCGAGTGTTCGGCGACGAACGGAACTTCGTCGTTCGATCTGATCGAAGCTGTACAAAAACCATTACTATCTCAAACGGCGGTATTTCAAGTATGGAAATTCGAATAAGTTTTTTACCGTTAGCGTCGTTGTTCCTTGTCATTTTCATAAAAAAAGCTGTTTAAATTTGTTTCTTAAAAGACTTTCTTTATCCACGAAAGTATTTTTTTAAAAGTTAATTTTAGTTTCGTAAAAGCAACATTTTCGTTTAAGAAAGGAGCTTTCGTTGTTTGTAAAGAAGATTTAACGAAATACGATTGCCCTTTATGGAAAGTCGACAGCCAAAATCTGTTGCAAAAATTTGTTCCAATTGAGAAGGAGGGTCGAGTAGTTTATCAAGGAAGTTCGACCGTAATTGTCTTGAAATCATTTCATTTGAACGGGGAATATTTATGATTCACAATTGAGTTTATTTATTTACAGTACGCCGGTTGGTGCATTCAAAATCAGGAACAATACGTAGCCGTACAAGTAAAATTTCTACACTTCACTCGAGTCGAATGCGTCGTCGAATTGGAAAGTTCGTTGTTGGATTTGTTTCCTGCCGTTTCAACGGAAATTACGGACAAGTAACGATCCGGAAAAGAGTCGAATCGGGGTATATTGCTGAAAACGTTAAGTTTTCTTTTCAGTATCGAGCTCGCCGCTTCTTGTTCGCCCGTCGATCACGAAATTCCGAACGCTTCCGTCGATTTAAATCATCCGTTGAAAGACGCTTTGCATACGTACGTTCGCGTTTTAATTCTTCATTGCATTTTGGGAAATTATTTGCAAACCTTACGTCAACAAAACGGTACGTTTTTCGTTTCGTTGCAGTCATTTCGGTTCGAAATTGACTCGTTTTTACTTGCTTTAGACATTGAATTAATTAAACAGTTGAACGAAGTTGACATAGCGAATTATGAAAAAAAGAAAAAATTGGCCAGTAAAATTAAATGGACGAAGAAGTTCGAAGTAAGAAAAAGTTTCGTTTTTTTAATCAAATTTATGAGAAAAATTTGCTTGTCTTAGGAGGCTCTAGAATGGTACCCATATTGTATGGTGAACGAAGATGACGGTTCAGGATTGCACTGCCAGGTACAAATTTTTTGTTTGTTTCGATTTTATTCCTTCTGCTTTAAACAACTTAACTGTTTGTGCAATTTTACGCATTTTGGTGGCATTTTTTCGAGCCTTAAGTTTTCAGGCTTGTGAAAGAAACGTCGTTGAAAACGTTCTTCAGTTGTTCGCTAACGAAGGATATGACTTTGATACACTAGAAGCTCGACCGCCAAAGACTACCGTATCAGGATCTCCGCTACCTTCTCAGGTTTGTAAATTGAATTGTGTTTTGTTAATTAATTTGAAAATACGACGCCGTTTTTGTTACTTTGAAGGATTTTCACGTTTGCCCATCTTGCGCCGACGTTGCAATTTTATATCACAAATTGGTGCATATGAGATACCATTTGTTCAAAAAATGCGTTGATAAAGTAAACTCATTTTTGATACCAGTCAGCCGTCTTGCGTAACAGCACATTTTTCTTCAATTTAAAGGTTGATTTGGTTCGTGGTGATAATCGTTCTTTGGATGCAAAACTTACTGTTGAACAATGTTTCCGACATAATAATTGGATATTTTCGGCAAGATTCGAGACTATATCTTTCCTAACGACGTTTTTTAATCTTTTTTCAATCCTATTCAGGCATTGCTCGAATACCTGCATATTTGGTCGAAAATAAGCTAATCATAATTTTTCCGTTGGTGAGGAAAATGCAACGGCTTTCGACGAATTTCGCTTGGTTTGTACAACTTTCTTCGAACGAAACACGAACAAACAGAAACCAATGCAGCTCTCGTCATTTTTCCTCAAAACCTGCAATATTTTACTTGTTTTGTTTTAAAAACAATACCTTTTTTATCTCATTTTGAGTGAACTGCAGATTCAACTTTGTTTTTGTACGTACTTAGTATCTGCAATTTTCTATCCATTGTGATCAGTTTTACGGCTGACATCTGTTCGATATGATACGATTTTGACTGACTTTTCTTTTTTGCGGCTGATACAGCTCAGTTCTTTATTGTTTTGGACTTTGGGCAGATATAAAAAGTGAACAAATATTGAAATCAATTTTGTCAAGAAATAATAATCGCCGCATCATTTTTTGGTGCTTTTACCTCACGTATTTTTTTGTTTTATGTCGAGAAATATGTTTATTTCGCCTTTTTTCGTTTCATATTTGCGTTCACTAGTCGAATTTAGAATTCAAACTGTTATCACATTTCGTTTTCTTTCCTCAGATAGCATCGAAATAGCATCGTTTTTCGGCGAATTTTTTGTGATGTGCAATGCAAAAAGTTTTTAATCGAATATATAACATTGCATTTTTTTTTATCTCGTGCGACTTTTTGACTGCAAGTCGTATTTTTTGTTGTACTCTTGTTTGTTTTTACTTGTGTTTTTGTAAAAAGTGTTCTTTGCGCAAAAACAAGCACGTTTCTTTTCTACACGTTAAAAGAATTTTTGCTATTTTTCTTGTAAAACTGTATGTTTTTTTAATTTATGTAGATAATTTTTTCTGTTTTTTCACAGTGCGAGTTACTTTTTTTGCTTTGTAATGTGCTGGTTTGTATAATTGAAAAAGTTTATCTGCGGCAATTAAAGGCAAAATATTTACTAAAAAAACGAAAAACGGCTACAGTTCTTGTTATAAAACAAGCGTCATTTCAGCTTGAAATTCATAATGTTCTCTCTTTTTTTCGAAATTATGATTATTATAAACTACAATGTGCAGTCAGAAGAAGATACACTTGTGATCGTTTGCTGAAAAGCTTCTGGAACGGCAATACATCGAGTTTGGAAGTGTTATTGTTAGAGAATTTAATCGAACGTTGGGTCACGACAAATTGCATACTAATTTTACATTTTTGTTATGAAAGAGATTTTACAAAAAACACAAGTCAAAAAGTAGTTTTCGAGCAAGGAATGGAAATCAAGAAAATACAGATAATAAATTGCACTGTCCTGGGTTGGTTTTTTAAAACAGTCATGAATAAAAGCCTAACGCTTTTCAAATCCGTTCTGACAGGTGTTTCAATACTGTTTCTTTCACAGAAACATAGTTTTGATCTGTAGATGGTCAATATGAAAACCGTAAGTTAACAAAAAGCAAATTCACGGTGACATGATTTTTATTCCTCGATTTCTTACAAGCGATGATTTTAATTTCTCCGCTAACTTCTATTCAAAAGCGTGACTCGTTCGTTTCGTAGTTCTAAACTTTTACAGCAAATTCGTGTCTAGCAGCCGATTTTCGCCCATTGTCAACATTCGTGTTCGTTTTAGGCGACGATTTGCGCGTTTAACGAGGAATTTTCATTTTTGCTCCCACAGTCCGAATTCACTTAATTTCTTCGCATTATTCCCATTATTTCCTTGTTTTTGATTAAACTCATTATAAGTATTCGTAATTATCGATTATATCAATAATCTTGCCGGTGTTTGCGCGGTGTGAGTTTTGAATTCAAACTTAAAAATCAAAAAAGAAAAGAAGCTCTAATCAAACGCGCGCTCGTCGAAGATAAAACTGAAAAATACAAATAAAATGCCATCCGCCGTTACGAAAAAAGATGAAACGCAAAATTTAGCGAACGCCGGCGATCCGATGGATCCGATCGGACAAATAAAGCAAGCTGGTTTGAATAAAATAAGAAATTTGGAAAAACGAAAGGTTTTTTAAAATTTAAAATTTAATTAAATACGTTTACATTTGATTAATTTTAACGTTTTCAGAATAAATTGGAGGCACTTAGAGACAGTTCCGTTAAAGGAAAAGCCCTTACGGAAGAACAAAAAGTGACTATTTTCCTTTTCGCTTTTCTTTTCTCATTTTTTGACGAGTTTCTTTTTTAGGCCGCCGTAAACCAATTGGTAGACGTCGATAGACAAATCGAACTCGCCAAAGAGTTCATTTTGAACGTTACGACTGTCGAAACCACGGTAATAAGTATTATTAGTTTCATGAAGTTTTTTTTGTAAAAAACGTTTTCTTTTGTTGTTTTTAGTTCAATAAGCAGCAAAGATTCTTGAAAAAGAAAGAAGAAAAAGACAGAATTCAGGTTGAAATTTCGCGATTGCGTGATCTATTGCGATTGCAGGATGTTCTGAATTCGCTCGGCAACGACGTTGTTCGTCAAGATTTTCTCGCTGGAAACAATGGAGCTTTGGTAAGAACAATTGTAGTTTAAGCATGTTAGATGATTGAAACCGATGTTTAAATGATGGTTTTCGTTTCAGAAATTAAGTCAAGAAGAAATGAAACGATTCGACGACGTATACAAGAAACTGTGTCCGACTCGCGAGGATATGTCCGAAGATCAAGTGTGGAGTCAAGTTTTGGACGAATCGGCTCAATTCGCGCACAATTTAATCGTTTCTTTATCGAAATCGGCACCCGGATTCGAATCGACTTGTAAGTGATTTATGGCTTTATAAATTAGAACTTCTTTCATACCCATTCATCTGCTCTAGACAAGCAACTTAGAGAATCTATGGAAAAATTGGCCCAATGTTCGTATTTCGAAACCAAGTCCAGTCGAGTTGGTACGCCACAGCAAGGAGGTAAACTTATATTTTTTATTTGTAGGCTTTGTATTTGTATGCGGCTATAGTTGCGTCGAACTATTAGTTTCTTACGTTTTTTAGAACCCGTTACGTCCGAAGCTGTCGTCGAAGATCATCGTCGAATCGAACCGACTAATTCATTCGATAGCAGCGAGCATTCGGCGACGCCTTCACTGTATACGGCGACTAATACGAGCAACGTTAACGGAAACAATCAGCAGCAAGAACAAGTTCAACAACCGCAACGTTTCCAATCGCCGTCCGACGTTGTACAAGCAGCGCCGATAAACTTCTTGCAAGAAGATCAGACCGGAGCTCATCGTAACAAAAATTTGACTCGAAAAGTAAAATTTTATGACAAATATTCGAAATGTTTTCGTGTTTAATTGCAGCTGCCAATGTTACAATGTCGTACGTTCCGTTACCGCCGCCAGGTATTATTAATCAGTCTAGCTTCGGTCAACCCGGTCAAGGTAATGATTGTGTTGTTTCAAAAATTACACGGAAAAGTTTGATTGCTTTTTTTGGTTGCAGAATTTTCCGCTTACACTTACGCCGCAACTCAACCGCAAATTAATTCCAGCCAAGTCGACGCCTATCAAAGTACAGCTATCTGTGATCTGTAATTGTTAAAACTTTTTGAAACGCAATTTTTTTATTAGGTTATAATCAAGTGTTCCCTGATTTGTCCATGAACCCTTCGGTACCCGGTCCGCAGCAAAATCAAATTAACGCCCATGCCAAACACTTGGATCAACCAGCCGCGCCATTATTCGATTCGCAAGGAGTGGTACTGCTGTTTTTTTTTTCGTGCACTTTTTCGGTGCGGTTGTTGAACGTTAAGAAATATAATTTTAGACTGTAAATTTCAATGAATCGCCGATGGTTTCAACAAATAACGCAAATCAAAAACCCGAAAACGCGATGTATAATAATCCCGACGTTGTTCAAAGTGATTTCAATTTAACTTTGATGTTGCGTTCGTGTTCTTGCAAAGTAATAGCTTGATAAATGTACGTTTTTCGTTTAGATCCCGAACACGGCGGCGAGTTTAACACTCGTGGTCGCGGTTTTCGCGGCGGCCAGAGAGGCCGAGGCGGAAACTATCGTGGCGACGGAGGCGGATACAGAGGAGCCGGACGCGGCGGGAATTACCGAGGAGGCAAAATTTCGATGTTCATTTTTTAAATTATGATTTATTTTTTTAAATGTTTTTTTTCAAGGAAGGAACGACGGAGCGTACGACAGAAGTGAACGCGGCGGCGGTTACGGCGGTGGATCGTACGACCGAAGCGATCGAGGCGGCGGCTCGTATCAGAGAAGTGACCGAGGAGGATACGGTGGAGGTGGATTCGAAAGAAACGATCGTGGAGGTCCCCGAGAAGGTGGATATCGTCGAGGCGGTGGCGAATATCGGGGCGGTGGATCGTATCGTGGAGGTCCAGGAGGAGCGCCGCCCCGTGGCGCCGGAAGCGATCGTTCTCGCGGACGTGGCCGTGGCGGAATCGGTGGTGCTCGAGGCGGTGGTAACGCAACGAACGAAGGACACGCTCTGGTCGATGGCGGTCAAGCGTAGTCGAAGTGCCAGCGCAACTTTGGCGAATTTTTGTCCGAAAATGATTTGTTTGTGCTGTGTTACGAGATGAATTATATTCACACGCCACCATTTTGAATTTTTTTTGTTGTTTTTTGCGTCGAATTTAATAATTTTTGTTGTCGTTTAAAAAAACGTTGACTTTAAAAGTGGCGTTCCATTTTTTTTTGTAAAATTTCTTCATTTGATATTTTGCGTCGAGAATTTAGGAATTTATTCTCAAAATTATTTCGCCGCCTTAGCTGTTTTTCTATTGTAAACACTATAACTACAATGCAGAGCTTAGATAGTCGTAAAGATGCAATCGAAAGGAAATTTTTCTAACTTGTTTTCACTTGAAATAATTAAATAAAATCCATTTTCGGACTGCATTGATCGTAATACATTCTAAGCAGTTATTTAAGGATTCTAAAACTGTGTTCGTCAAATTATTTGCTGAAAGGAAAATAGATTCTGTAAAAATAAATAGAACATTCTTTGCTAACGACTATGATAAAAATATTAATGATCACAATAACATAAAAAAATATAGACTTATTATTTAGATTTGTCTCTCCTCAGCTTGCAAATAATCAGATGTCTAATTAAGTTATAAAAGACGTAGTGTAATTTTGTTTCTAAGCCTATTTGGATAAAATTTTAGCAAAACCGAATGCGTACACTTCGCTAACGTTGCACCCTTGTCAATTCGACTTAGAAGAACGACATTCTAACTTTAAAAATAGCCGCGTGATATTTGTTCAATATTGACTGAGAATTAAAAAAAAGTTTCGCAGGACACCCTGTATGTTTTTGAACGACGATCTCCTTGTATTTTCGACAAGTATTATTGATTCGTAAACCTAGAAATCGACGGCAATACTGCCAAAACGTTACTGTCGGTGTTACAACTAATGATACTCTCCGCTGTCTGTTCTAAACGCACCGTGGCCATGAGCGGTCAGCTTTGAAACAGTTTTTGGTTCTGCAGTTGATACTTTGATTGTGCTATTTAAGTTTATCTTAAAAATTTGTTTCAGTGCTATCACAATTTGTAATCTGTAATAAAATAATTCAGTTGAATACTCATAACAACGTGCAATGATGTGTACCTAATTTATAGAATTTTTTTACTATTAAATTTCATTGCTAATAGCAACGAATTGCAAACAAATAAAACTAAATATGTAATTATTTTAAAAATAAATCATTGACAAATTTAAAAATACGAAAACATCGCTGCCGACGTTGGCGGCTTTTCAGTTCGATATCTTTCGAAAAACATGTCAGAAAAAAACCAATTATCCGAATAACGTTACGCTCGGGACAACGGCTCTGTATTTTAACCATGCGACATTTAAGCTTGCGCAGGCGACGAGAAGCTCGGAAGCTTAGTCGATTCTAACGTTTCATCTATTTCGTTTCGTTTTCAAAATCGATCGGAATAAGACAAAACTCGATGCTCATACAGCCCGAATAAACGACACCTTTTCCCTCTTTCTCTTTCAACTCTTCGGCCTCTGTGTATTTCAGCTTTCGCTTTTATCATTTTTTTGCCGCATTTTCTTTATTGTTTCCCTTTTTGACGCGTTCGCGCGAAAAATTGTTCCACGTTGGGGAAAAAATGCTGCGACTGGTCTGTTGTGGGAACTGCGAAATTATTTCTATTGAAATGTTTCCCAGTCGAAGCGAGTCGTTTATTTGTGGTGGTACGAGATCTTCGTTCAACTTGTTATTTTTTTTAAATGTATGAGGTCGAATAATGAAATTAAACGAAAAAAACAACTCAGCTAAAAAACTCCCACAGTGATTCAATTCTTGGTTTGTTTCTCGTTCGTCACAATGGATTGAGAGAATCGTCGCTAAAAGACGGCTAAAGACGAAAAGTAGTTCCATCTACGTCTCCGATTGGGCTTGTTTCGGTTTCATTATTGAACCGGAATTATTGCTAACCAAAGTCGGTCGATTTTTGGTGGTTTAGAGTTTTAAACCGAGACATTCTTCGAAGCAAAGGTTGCTGGCGTATGTAGTAATGCGATAGTGGTATCATCGGAGAAAATCTGAGTCGAAAATTACGTACAAATGTCTTTAAAGCTAATCGGTTTGTCAATACTTTTTGCACCACGTACTCTAAAATTCGTTTAGTATCGGCCGATTTTTTGAATCTAAACTATATTTTTCTCAGCTTGCGCTGCTAGCCGCACTATACTACAGTATCCGTATGCGAATGAAATTTATTACTGTTTGAACGTTATCAATGGCTCAAAGTTCGCATTTAAACATTCCGTCCGGTAGAATCGGTCGTTCGTCGAGTCGCGATTCACTGGCGACCGACGTTTCGTTGTTATCTTTGTCCAGTTTCACGTCGGAAATGACGTCGACTCGACACGTCAACGAGCAACAATCAACTTCGACGTGCGTCGATCGAGACGATTTAGAATTAGATTTCGAAAATGATAACGAATTAGCTAAATATCGAGAAGACATGCTTGAAAAAATGCTCGAAAGTCATTCGTTGGCCATGCCGAAAGGTAAGAAATGAAACGCGCACGTTTCAATAGTTTTCTATGTCGATTTTAAGTTGCATGCAATTTCTTTCAGTTAAACATCGTCAAAGACTGTCCAATGTTAAATCAACGTCGAAATTCGCCGCCGCTCTCAGCGACACAACGACGTTCACTTCGATTCTAACACTTTCTCAAGAAGATTTATTGAAAAAATGCGCCGAAAACGATTCCAGATACCGCGGATCGTTGTATAAAAGTTTCAGCACGTCCGATGTTCCGTCGAGAAACGAATTCGACAGCGTCGTCGCCGATTGTGTGATCAAACGAATTACGTCTCAAATTTGGATACCAAGCGATTACGTGCAAATTATCCACTGTCGAAAGCAACATTTGAAAGATTTAAAAGATTATAATTTCGACGATTTTCAAAATTGCAAAGATTATCTAACGCCAACCGAAAGCGATAGTAATCCCGATATTTCATTCACGAGCAAATCACAAAACGTTTCGAAGAAAAAAAGTAGCGCAAAAACGACGGGCGAAAGCTCAAATTTATCTTCATCGTCGTCGAAAAGCGCTTCAACGAATTTATTGCCGAATTATTATCAAGACCTAATTTTAAATAAACGTTCGTCGGGCGTCGGTATGTTTTTGAAAAAATTGAAATTTTCGAAAGAAATCGGTCGTCGTATTAGAGATGATTTATTACGTAAAATAACGAAACGGAAACATCAAAATAGCATAACGAAACACGAATTGGACACGGAAAAGGGTCGACCGTTGAGTAAATATGAACGAAATTTCGTTATATTTCATTGGTTACAGTCTTTGAATGAGGATTCATTCGATGAACCTTGAAAAGGAAAACGTTTGTTTTCTCACGATGGTTTCAATTTATTGTTATCTAGAAAATATATTAGCAAAATATTCTATACCTTGCAGAGTTTTATAGTAAAAATCGAATTCCTTTAGAGTTTGTGATTTATGAATCAATATTGATCAGCTTATAATGGAAAACAAGGCAATAATCCCTTTTTAAATAATTGTAAATCAAAGTTTCTTCGATTGCAAAAATAAAAAAAATCGTTGTATTTTTCGTGAATTCAAATTCACCTCGTTTCCGTCAACTTTGTGCTAAAATAAGTAACGGTGCTCTTATTGAAACAGTTTGAATAAAATAATCTGCAAGTAGAAATCTTTCGTGTTGAAAGTCGATTTGATTTTATTGCAAAACGAAAAATGACGCCATACGGAATTTGCCTGCGCCCACTCGTTTTTTAGAAAATTGCACGTTTTGTCTGGAAAAAGCTCCCAATCGGTTGATTTTTGGAAGCTTTTTAATCCAAATTAAGCAGCTTTATTAATTAATTTGACTTTTAATCGTAAATTTCGCTAGAAAAACATGGGATTTCGTTCTGAAAGGTAAAAATGCGGTTTTTGTTTGTTTTTCTAAAAAATCGTGTTTTTTTCAAAGCAGTTTTATTAGAAAAATGATTTTTTCTTGTTTTCATTTGTAGAAGTTCATACGGAGGTGGTCAAACCGCTGCGTATGGCGGTGGCGGTGGAACTCGTCCGGCGTGGAACGACGATTCGTTGGGACAAAATTTACATAAACCGAAATGGGAATCGTATAAATTGGCGCCGGTGCAGAAAAATTTCTATCGCGAGCACGAAACCGTTACGAAACGACCTACTCACGAAATCGACACGTATTTAGAAAGCAATAGCATTACCGTCAAAGGACGCGACGCTCCTCGACCCATTTTTCAATTCAGCGAGGCTAATTTTCCAGGTAAACTTGTTGTTTATCGCTTCGTTTCGTTAACGTTTTTTTTACTTAATTTGACATATTTAACCAATTTGAAACAAAAATTAAACCTTCAAACGTGTACAAAATGAATACGTATGTTTTTAGAAACAATTACGAAGCATTTATATAATACATTCGAAAATCCGACTGTTATTCAAGCCATCAGTTGGCCAGTGGCTATGAACGGACGAAACATGGTGGGTATCGCCCAAACTGGCTCGGGAAAAACTTTAGCGGTAATATTTGATGAAACTAAAACGACGAAATCCAGTTTCACAAGGAGAATCTTGCTATTTTTCAGTTTGTGCTGCCTGGTATTGTTCACATTTCTCATCAAGCTCCGATTCAACGCGGCGATGGACCTATCGTAAGTTATTTTCATTGCCAATTTTTGAAGTAAAATACAAAATTTTCGTATAATTTGATACAGATGTTGGTATTGTGTCCGACTCGGGAGCTTGCCCAGCAAGTTCAAGAAGTTTCCAACGAATACGGCGAAGTTGCAGGCATTAAGAGCGTTTGCGTTTACGGTGGTGCGTCGAAAGGACCCCAAGAATCCGCTATGAGGCGTGGTAAGTGACAAAAAAAGGAAGCCAAGTAACACTATTGGTTTCGAAACCGCCTCATACGTAATTATTTCCTTTACAGGCTGCGAAATTTGCATCGCGACGCCCGGTCGATTGATCGATTTTTTGGAATCGAACGTTACCAATTTGCGTCGTTGTACGTATTTAGTTTTGGACGAAGCTGACCGAATGTTGGACATGGGTTTCGAACCTCAGATTCGTAAAATTCTCGAACAGATTCGAGTAAGCGTGACTTTGCGTTTTTACTTGGTTCGACACACTTTAGTTGTTTAAACGTGCATATTTATGAAACGCATATGAACTTTAACTGGGATCCATATTTTCTTCAGCCCGAGCGGCAAATATTAATGTATAGCGCAACTTGGCCCAAAGAAGTCCAAGCTTTGGCTGAGGATTATCTTGAGGAATATTGTCTGATAAACATCGGCTCGATGGATTTGGCCGCCAATCACAATATTTACCAAATTGTCGAAACATGCGAAGAGCACGAAAAGGAGCTAAGGTTTAATTCCCCTTGCTTTTTTGACGGCAGTAAAACGCAAAAATATGCTTATTTTTGCTTGAAAATCAGTTCACTCAAAAATATCGATTGATTAGGGGCTTTGGGTCTTTGTTAGTTAACAATGTTCATTCGTTTTTTTTGTGCGTTAATTCACATAGTTCGCAGTTTATGCGTCTATTTATTTATGTTGTAATTCGTCAAGTTCTTTTTCTTTACGATTCAATTTTTAGCCGGAAAAGCAAATTCTAATGTACAGCGCGACATGGCCGATCGAAGTTCAACAGTTGGCCGAAGATTATTTATGTGACTACATGCATGTAAATATCGGATCGCAAGAATTGTCAGCGAATAAAAATATTACGCAAATTATGGAAATTTGTCAAGAACACGAAAAAGAAATGAAGTTCGCATTAAATTATTAACATTTCGTCTTGTATATCTATCTGTGTTTTGAGAACGGGTTTGTAACTTGGCCCGCGAAAGTTCCTAATCAATCTCGTTCGGAGGCGTTTTGCTTGCTTGAAACAGGCTTCGTCGCATCACGTTTTTGTTTCGATCGCGAATATTTTCGGTTCTAAATGTTTCTTCGTGTTTTTCAGACTATTAAAGTTGGTACGAGAATTGACGAAGGACACCGATCCAAAGACTTTGATTTTCGTCGAGACGAAACGTAAAGCCGACGAGTTGACGAGATATATGCGTCGCGAAGGGTGGCCAACGTTGTGCATTCACGGGGATAAAGCGCAACAAGAACGCGATTGGGTTTTGAACGGTGAGAAAAATTGTGTTTTCCATCGTTTTTTATGTTTCAACGACGCCTCTTTTTTGTTTTTAAGAGTTTAAGACTGGAAAATCACCGATTTTGATCGCAACTGATGTCGCCGCTCGTGGTTTGGGTAATGAAGACGATTACTAACTTTATTCCTTCAATTTTCACCATAAAGAGCAAAACTAATAACAAATATAATCGTATCGTTATTGAACGAGTTTTTTTGTTTTTTTCTTAGGTTAAATGTGACGAAAGAATTTTCGTTAGAGCAAACTTATTGCCTACATAAATTTGGATGACCAGTGATTGATGCTGGGCGTCGCCGTTTTTACCTAGACTTTTTACGGAACGCTTCGCCTAGCTTCATTTGCATATGTGCTCCACCCGACCGACGATGTAGAACTATTGTTTTATTTCTTTTATTTGACGAAAATTTATTTTCGTTAATTTCAATGAACTATGTTTGACACGTCCACAGTTTATTGAACTGTGTGATACGTCGTTGGCCGTCGTCCGAATGGCTGGTTGGATGAATGACGAATCAGTCTTAGTATTCGATTGACGGCCGGCACCAACAGTCCGGGTGGAGTATTCGGTTGTCATCGGTCACATTTGCCGTTATTATGTAATACGTAGTCTGAAGCAAAAACTTTCACGAAAGCAAATGAATTTCACGCGAAATTTGCTTTGTAACTATTCAAAACGTACTTTGCGCCAGTTTCTATTCTTGGTGCGCAAAAACGTACCTAATATGCTAAAACTACATTTAAAATAATCCAACGTTGGTCATCGTCGTTTTTGGTGCGCATTCGTCGGATGATTTATTCGACGTTTGAGCCCATTTTTTAAAACGGCCCGTGGATTTATTATCTTTTTAACAGTGAATGGAACAGGTAACGACATTTTTCTTCTCGTTGGCGGTTACCTGTGTGAATTGAATTCAACTTGAATAAAATTAAGCTTCCGGCTTTTAATTCGTAGTTTTAGTTGGTAGATGTATTTTTTTGTCATGCTGGATACTGAGAAGTTGACTCGTTTTACGTTTCAATTTTGAACGAATATTCGTTCAGAGTTGTTGTTTTTCGTTTCATGTTCGTAATGTAATCGGTGTTTACTCTTTTACAGACGTTGACGATATCAAATTCGTAATCAATTTCGACTTTCCTCATTGCTCGGAAGATTACATCCATCGTATCGGACGAACTGGACGTCGCGATAGGAAAGGAACGGCGTATACTTTTTTCACGTCGAGCAACGCTAAGAGCGCGCGCGAATTGATAAAAATATTGGAAGAAGCCCATCAGGAAATTAATCCGAAACTGTACGAATTAGCTGAAGTCGCGAAGAATTTCAGATCGCGAAGTAAATCGCCAGATTATTTTTACAGATAGTCTCGAATGAAAGCTATTTAATTTTTTGTTTTCAGGCCGTTTCCGTAACAAAGGCGAGGACAGCTTTCAACCGAGTCGTAAACGCGGAGCCGATTTCGACAGTTACGGCGGTGGCGCCAAACGAGGGCGTTTCGACGGTCCCCGCGGAGGTGGTCGTGGTCGAGGCGGCGGCGGCGGAGGAAGTAATCTATGAATTGATTTCTTTTTTCTGTCTTTATTTTTTATTGTTTGATGCACCTTTATTGAGAATTTGAACCTTTTAGGCCGTGGAACCGGTTTCACAGGAAGTTACACTGGTGGAACTAGCGGTTACGCTTCATCTCGCCCGTCGAATGGATATCATGGCGCTGGCGGCGGCGGTGCTTCGCGCGGTTGGTTTGCATAAATTTTCGAACGAATATCAGAAGACTGAATTGAACTTTTTTCTTGTTTTTTTTTGTTATTTTAACGTCTTGTATATTTTTGTCGTTTTTCTGTTCGTTTTGTGTCGTAAAAAGTTTCAATTTTTGCTTTTCATTCGTTGAAAGTTGAGAGAAATTAGCCGTTCGGATTTTGTTTCTTGCTTTATCGCTGAATTTGAAAGTGGCGTCGTAGTGCGTGCGCGCACATTCCAGACAGTACTTTGCCGAAAATAATTTCACGTATGGTTTCGAAAGTAAAAATAAAATTCTAAAAAGTTGTGATCTTAGGAAAGAACACTTCATCATGAAAACAAATATGTCTCCTTGAAATGTTTTTGGCTTCATATAAGGAAATTAGTGAAAGCCGCTTTCTTCTTACTTTTACCTTTTGTTAATTACTTAAGTTTACTATTTGTTCACACACAGTTGCAAAATTATCGCGGACGCTAATAAACAAAGAAAATCCCAGGTGAGATAACAGGATGTTTTTTTTTATTGTATTTGCAACATGCAACATAAAAATTGAAAATTGTAATTTTTTGTAATTTTTTAAATCAATATGTCGGTTTTTGAGGGTGGAAGTCAAAGAATAAATGTCTTTTGTTGTGTTAGCTATTTCTGCATTAGAGCCAAACAAAGTTGACAAACTAAACAAATTCAACAACCTAAAAAAATTTTTAAATTAAATCTTGAACTTTCTGCAAATTCAAAAACTGAAACTGCCTCTTGCAGCTCATTTAGCGTTAAAATAAGAGTTACACGTATTTATTAAGAAACCATTTTCTTGTGTGTAAAGTTTACCAGCAAGCTAAATTATTTGGAAGAAAATACTATTTAATGAACTTTCACAAATTGAATAGTAACAACAGCACACCTCGATTGAACCAGATCAAAGAAATAGTGTTTTTACATGTACTTTCATAAAGAAAACATGCACATATTTAAAATTCAAAAAAGCTTTTTTGAAAAATTGGTTCAAATATGGATCGAAAGAATTTCGGACAGCTTGGATTTTATTATAAAACATTAAAAAATACCTACGCAAGTTCTGTTATGCCTGTCAAGTTTAGATATGATTTATTGCATAATCGACACAAGATATATACCATAAAACACTAAGTAGTAAACAATAAACACGAAATCAATCGACAAATATATCAAACACACAAAAATAGTATCACATGAAATCGTTTGTCACCAGTTCTTTAATCTTCCAATTGAAAACATTTAGTGAGGAAATTTAGGCGGCGGCGTTGCAGGTCTATTGGCGGCGGCCATTTTCATTGCCAACATATCGTCTTCGACTGGCATCGTTGGATCTTCGTCTACGGGTTTAACGGGGCAAGTGTGACCGGCTTTCGGAACTTTTTTCCCTCGTCCTCTCGATTTACCAACTGCTGAGCCTGCACTTTGTGATTGTTTAGCGCCCGGAGGCAGTGGCGCGTCGACTTCTTCTCCTTTTGGCGGCAATTTTGGCAAAGCAGAGAGAGCTGATCCTGATCCTATCTTCTTGATTGGCGTAGCTGGATTTGGAGGCTGGAAACAAAAAAAACAGACTAGATATAACGTTAAAACAATGTCAAAGCACGTTGTGATTCAATTTTCTTCCATACGTGAACGCTTTTATCTTCTTGTACTGTTGCTTTATTCCCACCGCCGCAACCCATAACAATACTCACGACCATTGTCAACCAAAGAAAAACGACGATTACGTAAACGATTCATCCATTAGTAACGAAATTAAATATAGAAATCAACAGCGAAACGACGAACCGACCGTTCGCGTTAAACGATAAATTATAGTAATGGCTTTGCTATCAGTGGCTAACAGCAATCAAACCAGTGATTTATTTCAAATTGATCTTGTTCTGCAAATTAATGTTCTTTGGTAACAATTCCGACACTTGTTTTTAAACTACCGAAACAAGTCTTGCTTGTACTTTCCTCATAAAAGGTGATTTTTATTCTTCAATCCATGCCTTTCAATGCTGCAAAATAACGAAATATCCATATATAATTATAAATTTTATTGTATTTAATTTCATTTGAATCAATCAATAATCAATTTTTTTACTGTTCTGTTGAGCAATCAATGCACTGATGTGAGTTTCTTAAGTTAGAATCAATTCTGTGCACAATTATTTCACTATCCAAGGAAAATTTAGCCTAATTTTACGAGGATAATCTTCCAAAATCTTTCGTAAATTAAGCTAAAGGGTAATTAATTTTTTACGCGTTAACGCGCATTTTATTTCTTCCTTTGTTATAAATTATTTCCTTTTGAACTATAAATTGTGTGGTTATTTGTTTACAGACTTATCTAAAACGCAACTGCTCATTCGATCATTTTCTTGCATTCATTTAAAAGTTTTCAAATCTATACACAACAACGAAAACTTAAAACGTCAACAATTAAAAACAAATTCATTATTATTCGTCGGTCGTTTCAGATTTCTTCACGGCGGGACTGAAAGAAAAAGTAGCTCGTTAGATCACAAAATAGGTTAGTTTATCGAAGATATAAATACACCATACCGAAAAACGCCGACGAATACCGCATGATCGCGTTCGTACGGTTCTAATGTAACTTGCTCGATTGGTTTCGTTTTTTCCTGTTTCAATTTATTCACCTCGCCGGCGAAAACCGCTTCCGGTTCTGCGGTCGAATCAATACAATTCGCCTAAAGAGAAATCATCGAATAAAAAAGAATTGAATAAAAAAATTGCACAAAAACCGAAATTCTTACCTTGATCGACATGACGATGTGACCGCCGTTTTTCAAAAAATAGTTCGCATTCAGGGCCACGATACGCGCTTGATCGGGTTGCGCAACGTCCGCGAAAACAGTGTCAACCATACCTGAAATTAAAACGTAATTTTTCGTTGAGAAATAACGATGATACGATTTTAGGTCATTTATCGAAGAAATCCAGCCGACTTACCGACGAGCATTCGATATTTTTGCGGATGACGAGCGTCCTCGATGATCGGAATGATGTTGGTTCGTTTTTTAGCAACGTTGATTAAATCTCGACCGGAGCGATGGCTAAATTCAACGGCGTAAACAAGACCTTCCTGCAAAAGAAAAAGGTGCACAATTTTGTTACACGAGTTGTGATTAAAAAATATACGAATACACGGGTTGGATTCAACTTACAGGTCCGACAACGTCCGAAACGTGAGACACGGTCGTACCACTGGCTGCCCCGAGGTAGAGTACTTTTCCTCCTGGTTTCATGTGAATATCTTCCAAACCGCCCATGATCGCCGCCGCCAATTTACTACGGAAAGGATTCCAAATTCTGTACTCGATTTTACCGTTTTCGTCCTGACAAATTCATAAGCGTGATATAAAACAAAACACATTTAAAGACGAAATGAAACGATTTCGATCCAAAATACGTTTTTTCCCAACTCACTTCGACGGAGACACGCTTTTCGGCGTAAACAGACTCGCCCGGTACCATATTTTTAGTTACTAAAGCGTCCTGTTTTCCTTTAGCGATATAAACTCCTATAAACGAAGACCTATTTATGAATCACAGTTGGCACACAAAGAGAATGAAACGAGTCGAAAACGATTACCTTCGTGACGATGAGGTTCGATGACGACTTTCTTTCCACCTCTCATACCGCCGCCGCCGCGGCCGCCTCCTCGCGGACTTCCTCTGCCCCTTGGCGATCCTCGTCCTCCTCCGAAGCCACCCCGACCGCCCCGAGGCGATCCTCGACCACCGCCGAATCCACCCCGTCCTCCGCGATCGCCGAAACCACCGCGAAATCCTTAACAAAAAATATTAAAATGCATGTACACTGAAAAACAAAAGAAAAACTAAGTTATTTCGAAATGAACGTAAAAAATGCACGCAAAGAGCACATGGTAAAAAGTGTATTTTTAAAATGTTTACAATTTTTTACAAGTGATTTCAAAATATTACCGCCTCCTTCGCCTCCGCGACCCCGAAATCCGCCGCCACCGCCTCGAAATCCTCTGTCGCCACCGCCGCCGCCTCGAAATCCGCGATCGCTACTTCCGCCTCGGAATCCTCCACCGCCGCCCCGATCGCCTCCTCGACCTCGAAAACCGCCGCCTCCTCGTCCTCTAGTTTCCATTTCTCTTTTTATTTCGAATAAAAAAAATACGAAATTCAGCTAATCGAAACAATTTCTATATACCCTAAACACGAAAATAAAAATTTTCGATAGTTATTTGAATGCGCACAGATTTAGAAGTCAAATTCGTTTTTGCAAGTATGGAAACAAGTTTGTGCTCGATTTGAGTGTCTCGCTGTCAATATAGATATAAAAGCTGGTTAATTTAATGCTATTTTTATATTTAATGTAGTTATTATATTTTTATATATTATGATGCAAAACAAAAGCAATGAACTGAAAAAATATTGCAGGATTCAATTTTTTGTTTAGTCAGTCTCTTTATGTAAAGTCTTTTTATGTAAAGTGAAATTATAGTATCATTTTCGTATTTTGTTGCGACGGAGGTCAGTCGCTTGCTAAACAAAGATTTCTGTTAACAATATAAGAATTGCTTTCTTTTCAAAAGGGCAAAACTTGAACAATATTCTGACGTTTGTGGCAAAAGGCAAGAACAAGAAAGTCTTCTCGATTGGCGAAATATTATTGAGAAAGAAAATTCGATGGTGAAACTGCAAAACGAAACGGAACAAAACAGCGACGATCAAATTCATCGGTAAAACTTCAAACGGAAATCGAAACGGTGCTCATCGAAACGAAAAATTCGTCGACAGAAGCTTCTCGAAATGCAAAGGATTACGAACTATGGAGCGAAAGAACGCTTCTTCAACCAACGAATTACGATTCGGACGATGACGAATATGACAGTTGAGATACTTCTTTGAAAATGCAATTATCTTCTGTTTTTCTTTGCTGCGTACTACTAGTGAACTGTGTTGATTTTGTTTTCGTTTTTATTCTTTATAAAATAATGTAACAGTATAATCGTTATCAAATGTCACTATTATTTCTGCTTATTAAAAAAGGGAAATTGTTTAAGTTTAAGTTTATTAGATTCTGAAAGAATATAACGTATTCGAAGAACAAAAAAGCAATTATATCGAACATAAATCAAACATAAATCACCGGTATTCTATCTTCTTTCGAAACGAGCAAACTTGATGACGGAAATCGGAAAAAGCAGCTATATCAGACGATTATTTTGCGTCAAGAGACCACTTTACCAAACTACCTAATCCTAATCGTTCGTTGTACGAAAAATTGCTACCCACATCAACTGGCCGTCAAGTTCATATTCGCCAACCAAAAACAAATTAGAATGTCGTCATTGCGGGAAATAGGTATCCAAATCATGCATTACCAAAGTTTTTCTTTCTGCAAATTCGAATTTCGCCACATGTATCGTCAGCGTTTCCCCCAAAAAACGTACTTCACGACCAAATCGCAAACAACCAACCGAAAATCGTTCGAGATATAATCAATAAACGTCGACAGATCAATAAACTGTTGAATCTAAATTGTTTTCGAACAATATAGCCATTGAAATACTATATAGTTGGCCGGACCATATAGGGCGGAGCGAAAATTGCAACCGACCGACCCGTTCGGCTGCACGGTTTACAAATCCAATGGGAAATTGTAACGATTCATAATATACACACATTATAAATGCGCACAAAATCGTTAAATTGTTCTTAAAATTCTTCGAGGTTTTTGACTTATTTATCTTATTGAATTATGTATAAGGTTTTAGAGCCAACTTCATAAAATCAGCGAAAGAATTTCAATTCATTTCACATGAAATATAAAAAAACGCTTTTAAAACAGAATTTCTAAAATTATTTTAACGTGATAATCAAACGTAGGCAGTAATAGCAAATGTTAGGACAAAATTAAGCAACAAAAGAATAAATTTAACAATGATACTTAGATATAATTACAAAAGCTGAAATACGATCTTCGTTTTTCAATTTTCGTATTCGAAGGTTTGCTAAATTCTTCGAGGGAAGGTGGCGTTTTGGAGCTGGATAATGTGACGCTTGCGGGTGAATCGCTTGATTTTGCGGAAGTAGGAGTTGTTATAATTGAACTACTATATATCTGTTATGTGCTGGTTTCTCATTCAAGGAGGGTTTCACAAACGACGATGTCGACGACTTTTGCTTGCTGAGTTGTTAAACTTGAGGCGCAACGTTTGAAACATGTGCTGCTTTGGACTTTAAATTCGAGCTTCTTTTTCTTTTTTTTCGCCCATTTCCGGTAATTTATCTTGATCCGTTACAGCGTGGAATTTTCTCGGTTTGCCGAATTCATCAGTTCCTATACAGCGTTCTTTCGCCGGCAACGAATTCTTGCGATGACGAAACACAAAATGTTTATCGATGGCGAAGCTGTTGACTTTTCACAGGAAGAGATTGTTTCTGTAGATGTTGATGCAGAACTTGTCAAGTCTTTAGTTGTCGGTGATGTTTCGGTTGTTTTGTCGACGATGGTGAAGCTGTTGACGTTTCACTGGAAGAGATTTCATCTTCATCTTCAGTTGTTAGCAACGTTTCGTTTGTCATGTCAATTGATGGTGAAGCTGTTGACATTTCACTTTGAAAGATTGTTTCAAAAGATGTTGATTCAGAGGCAATCAAATCTTCAGTTGTTGACTCATTCGATTGTGAAGCTATTGACGTTTCAGCAAATGCACTTGGGAAGCTTGTCTGATGTATGTTGAAGTCAAATTTTCACTTTGCGACAATGTTTCGGTTGTTAAGTCAAACGATGTGTAAACTATTGAGGTTTCAGCAAATGCATTTGAAAAGTCAGTTTCGGTTGAAGCAGAGGCAATCGGTGTTGAATTTGTTGATGATTCGACTTTAGTATTTGCCGTTGATCCATTTTGAACATGATTAAAAGCGAATAATGTAATTAAAATGGAATAAAGTTTGATAACATTCATTTCTATTCACACATTGTTTGATAGAGCAACCTGCCATCATGTCATGCGTCTCTACAGTGATCTTTTGGTCAACAGTTTAAATAAATAAATAGCATAGTTTAAAGTGATGAAAAAGTTTTGCATTTGAGATTTGTGTTTTTTTTAATTAAAATATTATTTCGTTTATGTTGATTAATGAGAAAGAACGAAAAAATTTTTTATCTGTGTATGAAATCTTCATTTTTCGTCAAGTTACCACATTATGCACTATAACACTGTTTTGTTAATTATTTAAAATTGAAACTGTTCATTTCAAAGCCTTTTTGTAAGACTTATTATACGTATTTGCACATGTAGGATTTAACTTTTCAACTCTTCAATTTTTTTGTCTGACTGAAATTCAACGGGCGCAATTACTGTACACTGTTTTCATTTAGTTCCATCGAAAATGTTTATACAGTCGGCCTCTCTAATCCGGTGTTCTGCAGTCCGGATCTCTGTACATCCGCACACCTAGTGTTAGAACGAAACATTTTACATGTAAAATGCGCTCTGTAAACCGGTTTTCTTCATCCGCCTTCAGGTCAGTACTGAGCGAAAACGAATGACAAAAATACAGTGTGAAAATATTCTTTAATCCGACGCAAGTGGGATTAGTCCGGTCAAATAGGACTATACTCTTTAAATTTATAGAAATATATATTTAAATTTAATTTTAAATCTAACATGAGCTAAACATAAACACATATGGCATTTTGAGACAAATTTTTAGTGGAATTGTGTATTTTTTCTGAGTTAGTCGAATTCTAAAATAATGTCCAAACGGGTAACGTCCGAACCAAAGATTATTTTTCAGTGGATAACGTTAAAAATGCACTTTTTGTGAAATCTTAAGAGTACGGTAGAATAAAATGATTTATAGTGCAATTCTATAGTCCGGTTTATTCTTCATCCGGTCACTGAAAGCCCCATGACAAATCAGCCGGATTAGAGTGCCGACTGTAATGCAACAGAAAACTCATAAAGTTTGCCACGTTTTTTGTTTCATTATGCGCATGTACATAAACAATATGACAAACTGTTTATAGTCGTCAAATACAGCGAAGCAAGCAAAACTTTATTAAAACTAGCTATACACAACAATTATAACAATCGACGACGACAATTCGTCGCTCGACAATGGCATTTTATTTCTTTGCCCGGAATAGATCCAACTGTGTACGCGTAATCCCAACAAAGTTCCGACCCAGCTTTTATTCGTTGAGCGGCGAAGAACGCCACCCACGGCAGACTAAGATCGTGCGTATCGACGTACACGTTTTGAACGAATACATTCGGCGAACACGAATGATTTAAATAACGTCCGATGTTGCCGGAAACTTTAGCGTCCAGGGTATAAACTTTATCCTCGCCGATGTATTTAGCGATTGACCATCGTTTCAAACTCGACGAATTCGAAAAAGACACTAAATGAGAATTTTTATTGGTGAGGCAATGTGGTTTTTAAAATTTCGTTCAACCACACCCGACTGAGCACGCGAAGGCGACTGATCTCCAACAAGAACAATGTCGTCGTCGGAATTAGCTTTCGCCAGTACTGCTCGACCAGTACTACTTTGAGAGCTAAAACAAAATGAATTTTATCGTTAGGCTTCGAAAAAACGCTTTAAATCGTACGATTTGTGCAAAAAATCAAACTAAAAGGAACTTACGGTGCAGAATCGTGAGAACTCTCGTTGTTCGGTTCGTATTCAGTATCGCTGTTGACATCGTCGCTGTCGGGCGTAATAACGTCTTCGTAGCCTTCTTTTAATCTCTCCGATAATTGAATTAAATCCAACTCGGCGAAATATTCGTCGCCTTGCGTTCGTCCTAATTCGTTCGCCAATGTGTCGCTGAGTACGTTACCAGCATAAATTGCAATGAATGCGCCCTGAAAAAACAAGAAAATGGTACGAAACAAATTTTGACGCGATCACAATGAAAATCATCATCCAATAAACCTTTGGAATATCGTATAAAGTCCGAACGCCCCAACCGCGACTACGAGTCTTGAATAACTGAAGAAAAAAACATCCAACATATTTACTCCGATCCAAAGGGTGAATTAATGTAGTTTTCAAAAATAATACTTGTAGAATGGAAACCAACGGATTTTGTACAACTTTATTGCAACAACGCGAACTACATTTGCAACGCGGATTGCATTCGAAAATGCCCGTGTACACAACGCCTCGGGGCAATAAACGATTCTCGTAACCGGCGCGAACGTCGGGTTTGTCGGTTAATAGCATGCTTGTTGTTTGTTGAATGGTCAACTGTTGACATGAACATTTGGCTTTCTCGTTACAGTTGTCTAAAAAACGGCTGGCTGTCAAAAGTTGCATATTGTCATGGAAGAACTATAGTTGCGTATTAGCGTAATCACAAAAATCTAGTTGCAATGCATTCATCGTAACACGAGAACTGCAATTACATAAAAAATATATAGCCACATAGAACTATAGTTACATGTGAACTATAGTATAGTAAAAGTACACACCATTGCAGTCGCAACCAGATAAAAACTCGTACGCCAACGGTAAATCAACGCTGCGATCGGTTGTATATCGTCGAGGTTCGTAATTTAGTTTTTGCGGTCCTTCGCTGGATAAGCAATTAACGCATTCGATGGGAACAACTTCTTTGCCTCTTGTGAAATCTCGATCGAAGTATAACATTTTCTTCAATTTAAATCGAGCCAGTGGTCGAACGGCCGGATCGAAACAAAACAAATCCAACGTTAGATTGCTGTCCGTTCGCCGGAGATAGTTTGCGATTTCGTTCATCGTTCGAAGACGTTGACAACATGGCGCAGAGTAAATGACGATTTTTCTCGTTCTAGCGTTTTCCCCGTTGGCGTGCGTCAAACAAATTATTCTCTCCCAACCGCAACGCATGGGAATACTTAACGGATTTTGCAGATTATGACCTGAAACGTATAAAGTTTAACTGCAAATTTGGCGTTTTTACGAAACGAGTTTTCGGCACCATACCTGTAAATTTCGCTGGATCGTCAGCAGTCGTCAAACACATAGGGGAACAAACGTGTCGCGAATAAATCCTTCGTTGAAAATACTCTTTCGCCACCGGGCATGGTAATTGTTCTTCGATTATCTCGTAATCGTCGTCTTCTTCTTGTCCGCTCGTCGTCGAATCGTCATATTTCGTCGACCGCG
This sequence comes from Prionchulus punctatus, assembly GCA_034698125.1. NCBI lineage: Eukaryota > Metazoa > Nematoda > Enoplea > Mononchida > Mononchidae > Prionchulus > Prionchulus punctatus. The sequence goes on along the minus strand of JAQGBA010000068.1, from coordinate 6,871 downwards.
GTTTCGGCCCGGTGCTCTTTTTAGCAACTTGAACGTTGCTGGACGATTGCGATTGAGCGTTCGTTTGAGATCGACCTTCGACGTTTTCGTTTTCGTCTTCGTCATCGGAAACGAATTCAACCACCGGTGCGGCCGACGGACGATTGCTGCGACGGTATCGACGACCGGATTGTATATTTTGTCGCATATTCATTTCTTGCGAATAAATCGGTTCCAAACGCCTATTTTTAATCGAAAACTATCGCGAAATGAGCAAAACTAAAATCAGTGAATAGCGAATTACGTATTTCCTCTATACAGCCACTCGTGGTGCCCGTCGGCGAACAGAAACCGAACCATCATTCCGTCCAATTCGACTACGCGCGTTTTTTGCCAACTACCGTTATATTGGACTTTCACAGTTTGATCATTTTTCAACCGCACGACGGCCCGCTCCGGATACTTTTTCACATAATCCATGACGAATATTCGCACCTAAAATGTCGAAAATAAGAACGTACGAAATTTTTCAGAAAACATAAACGAATAACGAACCGATGGATCGCTAATATCCAAATAACCCGGATTGCTCGGTCCGTAAACGCGTCGGATATTCGTGTAATCGACGTACTGAGCGTCGCCATTGTCGAAGAATATTAAATATCTATTGTTGTTTCGAGTTTCTGCCGGTTGCTCGCCGACGATGCCGCCCATCCAGACCGCCGAATCGCCGTTCGGATTGTTAAATAAGCCGACTATCCGATCGCCGATGGGCAATATCCAAGTTGGATAATCGAAAAAGGCGACGTTGCTTTTATGAACAGCAAATTGTGACGATTTTATTTTTACATTTAATTCGTTCGGGCCAATTTTCAAAACGGTGGCTTCTTCCCAAAACGGTCGCCCATTTTCGGTCGCGTAGCAAAAATTGCTTGCGTACAATTGCGGCATGCTCGATGGCATTACTCGACTTAGCACGGTATGCTGACGGACATACGTCAAATGTTCGACTTCGTTTAACGAATCGTCGACGAAATGCCTTTCGCCCGAATCTCGTTTGGGTGAAAAAGAAATACCAGATTCTCGAAATCGTTTCGGTGCAAGATATCCATCGGGCAGCGTACTGTCGTCGATCGAACACCGTTCTTTCAGGCACTAAACCGGAAAAGTAACCTTTGATTGTGTAGAATGAATATAACGGAGCATATTTACCATAGTCTTTTTAATTGCGTTCAAGTCTAATTTAATTAATGCGTCGATGTCGGCGTTCATTTTCTTTATATCCGCGTCGATTTCGCAAACGGAAAGATCGACGTCGTCGCACTTTGAAAGCGTTTTATCTAATCTAAAGGGCAAATTTGGAAATCAAACAATTTTAAAATGTGTTGCCAGCAAGCAAATTTTTACTCCTTTTCAACGTCACCGTGCTCCTTTTTCATTTCACCTTCGAAACGTTTTTTAGCTTCATCGAAATGTTTCACGAGTGATTCTATATCTTCTTCGGATAACTAAAAACAATGTAACTACATGTTGTTTAATTTTAGGCATTTTAGATTTCTAATATGAAAAAAAAAACGAACGTCAAAACGCGGGGTTGTTTCGGCGAACGATTCGTACTGGACGCGTAAAGATTCGGTGTCGATATTGGAAAATAAAATTGCCAAAAGTACCTCCAATTCGCATGGAACGAGGAGAAATTTGTTAAATAAACTTTTAACGGTAGCGTTAGAGCTGTTCATTAGAAAATCTTTAATGCCTTCGACGTCTTCTAATTTCAAACCGAATTCACGCAATAATCGACCGAAATTAAGCTCGGTTGTCCTACCTAATAAGATAAAATAAACGTCAAAAGAATGAACAGTTTCAAAAAAACCAGAAAAGTGACTAAACGAGTAAAAACGGCGTCCAAAAACTTTTCCAACAGTTTTTTAACGTTATCCGACATGTTTTTCAACAAAACTGAAGGTTCGGAATTATATAACGTCAACAACTCTGCGGATTCCGCGTCGAACGATAAAGGAACAAGCTGAAAAAAACGTCGTAGTATTTTCGTCAAAACAAGAGAAAAACGAAAACAAACTTTAGTGTCGTTTTCCAACACGTCGAAAGAATGTCCCAGGTTTCCACAATTCGGCAGTTTTCCGGTTTCGTCCAAAACTTTCAACTGACAATAAAGTAAAAGTAAATTGTCGCGATTAATTTCGCTAAGGTCGATTAATTCGTCCATCGTTTCTTTCATAAAAGACGTTTTAATTTTGACAAATCTTTTAAAGTATTGTTTTCAAGCAAAAAATCGAAAATGCCATGCTTTCCAACAAGAAACCGAAAATGCACCGATTTTTAAATCTAACGGCAAATTTGAGCGCACACTTATTAATTGGGTATTCCGGTTGAAGTCTGAATATCATATTAACTTTGGACACACACTAAATCTACAAAGTACATGACTTAACAAACTGTATGCCCTGTATGCCCTGCAAGTATTTACGTGCATTTATTGTAGTATCTCATAAAATGAAATCCAGAAAGACGTCGCCATGTTCTGATTTATTGCCTAAATATCAGGAAACGGTATAGAGTCTCCATAAAGATTGTCTACTTGGAGCATCGAGTTTCCACTGTTTCCCGTTGTCATTGACGAACTTACATGGTCCCATTGTATTATTAGGTGATTTTGGCATCCTACCATTGGAAGACATGTATGGCACATTAGATAACAATGCATTCACTGGCTAATTGACATTTGGTATTTGACACTGTAAAACATCACTAGGAGTCCGCCGCAGCTAGAACGTTCCATTAATGAGAATCTGGCCCCAGCTTTCAGCCTCAGCCAGAGAAACTTTCTCGTAGAACAACGCAATAACAGAAATAGAGCTCCACTCATTTTTTTGTTGCGAACTATCAGAGGGGATCAAAGATTAGAACGATTGACTAGATAAATATGAACCCTGTTTTTTTTTGCGATTGTGGTTTCATCTCCAGATAAGTTTCCCAATTTTATTGTTTTAAAAATAAAATTTTCCGATTTCGAAAGATATTCAGTGTCAAAATTGCCTTGGCCGAGAAGCAACGGAGAAAAACGCGAATGATACTTTTGCACCTCGCATTATATATTCTGATTGTATTTGAAATTATGTAACTTATATTCATTCGGCTCCAGGGTTACTGTAGCGTGCGAGACTTCTATTTTCGACCTAGACGGAAAATAAATTTCCGCGTATTCGAAAAAATTATGGAACACAATTTGGGTTGGGTACCGTACAGCAAACTCGCCGATTGGAAAGACGTGACACCTATTTTTCAAAGCGAAAAAGAATGTTCCGTCGTCAACATTGCGTACTCGGAAAAGTGTGAGCAAATTAAAAAAAATTGTTTTGTTCCTGGTGTAAATGCATTAAAAAAGCGAAAATTATAACTAGAAAGTTTCACATTTTTGTTCCAGTCGCTGAAGTTTTTGCTTACTTTCGTGCAATTTTACAACTGAATGAAAAAAGCGAGCGAACTTTGCAATTGACGAAAGATGCAGCAATTTTAAATCCAGCTAATTACACGGTTTGGTAAGAAATTATCTTGAAATGTGCGCGCCAAATTAAACATCGATGTTACGTTAAAAATTATTTCGTCATTTTTCAGGCAGTTTCGTCGTGAAATTTTGAAACATTTAAATAAAGATTTACACGACGAATTGAAATTTTGTCGCGATATTATCGACGAAAATCCGAAAAATTACCAAATTTGGTAAATCTATTTTGTGAACTCTATTTTAATCAGAATTTTTGACCAGTAGTTTGTTTTTTAATGTATATTTCGCGTCTTTTCAGGCATCATCGCCGTATTATTGTTGAAACGTTAAAGGAGCCCAGTAAAGAACTCGATTTCACTGCCAGAATACTGAGGGACGATGCGAAAAATTATCACGCTTGGCAACATCGGTACGTTTATCAATTAGTCGTTTTTTATTTTGAAGTCGATAATTTAGTTTTGTTTCTATTTATATTATAGACAGTGGGTAGTTAACGAATTCAAATTGTGGGCAGATGAATTGGATTTTTGTCGACGTTTGTTGACCGAAGACATTCGTAATAATTCCGCGTGGAATCACAGATATTTCATTATTTCGTCGACCACCGGTTACACTCCAGAAGTGCTGGATCGTGAAGTCAAGTATGGATGAACAAAATGACAGCATTGTCAATAATATTTACCAAAAACCGACAAAATGTTTACAGGTTAACTCTGGAACTTATTCGGAAAGCTCCTCACAACGAAAGCGCGTGGAATTATCTCACTGGGTAACGAAATTGAAACTGCGCCTTTTCTGAAAATTTATTGAGCGTTTGACGAAAATTTTAGTATCCTGGAAGAAGTTGGCATTGACACTTACGACGGCGTTTGGGACTTTTGCAAGCAATTGTACGACGAAGGTCATTGCAAATCGTCCTATTTATTGGCTTTTATGGTTTCGTGTTTGGCTGAAAGGCTGGAAAATTGCGAATCTGACAAGCCCAAAATTGTTTCAGAAGCAGAAAAAGTATAAATTCTTTTCAATGATGCTCTTAATTTGCCTTTTTTACCTTCAAATATGGTTTTGATTTTTGCAGTTGCTGTCCGAATTGGAATCTATTGATCCTATAAGAAAACAATATTGGTTATATTTGCTAAAAAATTTCTCGTGATTTCTTCTGTTTTTTTGATTTAAAATAAAAAGTCTTTAATTCTTCTTCTTATGGCAATAAAAAAAGTGATAAGTTTTATATAGTCTGCATGTTGAAGCAGTGTTAAGTTCTGCTAAACCTTTATAATAGTTTCACTTAACTGATGAATTTTGGTTGCTTTTTAAAAAGTAACAATGTTAAATTTGGGCGGCGGTTGTTTTTGGTAATTGCTGATTTCGTTATTTCAAAAGATAAAAAGGAACATCAAACGAGATTAAAAACTCATGTGCAACTTGCATGAGTAACTTAAACATACATATATAGTCTGTAATAATTGAGTTTTTCATTGTGGAACCCCTAAACACTCAGCTGAACTAAAACGTATTTACTTTTTATTTTAATACATAAATAACACTTATTGAAGAAGCGGAAGAAATATGAATCAACAAGTTTATCTTGCAATTAATCAGAAATAGAGACTGCTTTTGGCTCAATTGGAACTTTATGCATGGCTTTCAGCGGTCTTCATACAGCGTCACTTCAGAATCTGTGACGCTGTATGAAGGTTTCGATGATTCGGAGACGTTTTTTGGCGTTATATTTCCAGCTGTTACTGAATAATTGCTGCCTTCAGTGGTAGTACTTGCTAGAAAATAAAACTGAAAAAAATATTTTGTAACTTCTCGAGTCTTTTGTAAATATTACCCGTTTATTGCACGTTTGCATTTATGGCTTTCTTTTGCGGCGTATTCGGCGTTGCTTTTACCGGACTTTTCTGCGGCGATGTGGGAATTAAGAAGCTTGCATCTGTTTGACAAAACAAAGTAAGTCGCAGCGAAGGTTCTCCCGGTAAGGAGTCATTTGGAGCTGAAAAAGATACTAATTTTACGAAACAATGAAAACGACTGATTTACATACTTTCAGCTTCTTTCGCGCTGTGCAATTGAATCGATTCGGCTTGATTTTTCGATATAGATGATTCGGCACGATTAACGGATACTAGTGATTTGTCAACTACAGGTCCTTTTTGTTCTTCAGTTGTACCAGTTTTAGTATTGACATTTGTGACCGTTGATTTCTCTTTCTTTTTCGCCCCGCAACACATTGATACAGTCGAAACCATGCTTGTTACGAATACAGCGGAAATGAACAGGACGACGACCGAATGCACTGAAAGCATGTTTACTAGATATAAATCGTCGATCGGAATTGGTGCCATTCGTTACGTATCGCAAAGTTCTGCTTTAGATTAAAAATAAAAGACAAAATCGCGAGACCGCACTTGACTGAATTATATTTGGAAAATGAATTATTTACTGTCGTGTAAAGTGTTCAGTTATTACTCGTTTCAATCCGTAATCTTTAAAAAATGGAACAAATTTGTGCACATGTCACAATAATATTGTGTCAAATTTCTTTTCTAAAAACAGTAAACTTTTTTGAAACAAAATGTAGGTGTTGAATATTCATAAACCTGATATAATTTTTTATTTTTGAGAACCATAAAAGTTATGTTGAATAGAGAAAAAAAGTTCGCCATTCTTGATATGGATTCGCCCCCCCATGTAGCATAACATAATAAATGTCTTTTCCCCATTTTATCAGAGAAACAGAAAATAACGTGTTTATCGAAACAAGACAAGAAAAATGTTTCTTTTCTGTTTCTTTGATTTGCATTTTGCTGAAGAAAAACCTTCACGTGCGGATCGGTTGTGGCACAGATATTCTGCGGTTTCGATTGTTCAGCATTTTTGCAAAATTTCGATTTTACAGAAAAAAAACAATACATCAATCGATCACAGTTCTATTATGCTATTATAACGTAAAAAAAATCTGCACCATGCAGTTTCCAAAAACTTTAACAGTCCACTTTATAATAATTAAAAGTAACTTTTCGGCTAGCCGTTTTTAAGAGTTTATAGTTTTGCATAGTATTTGAGAAAATTAGAAATCGTCGGAAATTCTATTGTTTCTAAATTCAACAAATTATTTGTATATTTCTTATTGCGAATGATTTTATCGCTCTTTAATAGGAAGCGTATGCATAGCCAATTGTAAAAGGTTCACTTAAGTGCTGGTTAAACTGGTACAGTCGACACTCGATAGTCCGACATCATTTGTCCGACCCTAAAATGTGTCGGATGTCGAATATGTCGGACTGATGAAAAAAGTACTTTTTAAACTATATTAACACATTTTAACACTTCATAATGGTTAATACACCTTTAACACTT